>CM053026.1:556813226-556886061 GCA_028564925.1 Lithobates sylvaticus
GCCTGTCTGCCAAACACTCTTAAAGAACACATTTACCTAAAAATGGGTGGAACATGTAACATGTTCCCACTGCTAGAGCCACCACCAGTAGTTGCAAAAAAAATTAGCATTTTGTTTTTTAAAGTGAACTTGTCTTTTAGGTTGGATATACATTGTTAGAAACCTTCTTCGATCCCTCTTACCCCAATCATGCATTTTATTTCACTGTCCTCCCATATAATCCCTTCACTGCTCTAACGTGACAAAATAGCCTGATGAAGCTAACTAATTGTGAATGGCTCTGTCAGCTATTTGATCTGATGAGTTGGGGAATAGGCTTCTTTGGGAACAAAACTTATCACCAGAGATTTTTGGTGCTGTCTTAGTAGAAGCTGGGACCTGGAATACTCCTAGGCAGGGTAAAGATCTTCTTCAGTAGATGTAGAGGTAAATGCAGAGAGCAATCTGTACGCTACAGTCAAGCAACTGTAAAGAAAACTGCATAACATAGAATACTTTGGTGGGTTGCATGCAACACAATCTAACTGTATTGGGAAATAGTAAAAAGAGACACTAATAAGAATGAAGAATCAACCAGCATTAAGCTTAGACTCAGAACGTGGGAGTTGTTCTTGTTTTGTGTTATTTTGGTCCTCTAACAATGGAGCTGCAAAGCAATTGTATTAAGCTCCCCAGATCCTCCAACGTGTATTTTAAAGGAAGATCCGGTATACAATCTTTTTCATTGTAAACCAGAAAAAAAATGCAGCATACTTCCTGTAATCTAATATACATTCCTGAATAGAGTATAGAGTAATGTTTTCTAAATGATCAATCAAATGCCATTGCTGCAGAGATAAAAGGTTATGTGGTCATCCAGTATCGGGTCTTCTGGTGTGCTATGGCTAAAACGACTTTATATCTATACGGTATTTCTAATCAATATCCTGACTGTCATCTGAGAAATGTTTGCTGCAGACTGTAAGCAGGGAGCCTCTTTAATTTGGACTTTTTGGCTGCTATATGACACACAATATAGCTTTTTATGACTGTAAGTAGCTTGCATATGCTTTTAATTATACACTTCCCCAGTTTAGTGTTTCTGTCAGGTGCCCCAGCATACGCGTTTCATAAATTTACAGGCTGACAGCTGTTTTCCAAAATGAATTATGTCACAAGCAGCATATAAAATGTAAGCATGGTGTAAATAAAAACATATTTTCTTCCTCTTTCTTGTAGTTTTCACATTCTCTGAAGTGTTTTGGAAAGCGACAGATGTGCTGCAATGGTTACATAAATCATCAGGCTGGACCGGAGTGAAATACTAAGTCCTATTTGTTCAGTGACACTTCTGTATAACAATTAGCTCAGCATGAGTTATATCATGAAATTTCACAGACATTTTCAAAGAACAATTCTCCTGCTTGCCACTTTTTGCATGGTAAGCATTGTCATTTCTGCCTATTACCTGTACACTGGCTATAAACAAGACAATGAAATATCAGAAGCATCAATGGAAATTGAATGTGGAGATATTGAATCTTTACCTTATAACTTATTGGAACACAGAACTGGAAAGGCATCAGTTTCTTTATCAACCGAGTCTGTTATCTTGGTTTTTATAGAGAGTCAGTATTCCCAACTTGGCCAGGACATTATTGGAATTTTAGAATCCAGCAGGTTTAAATTCCACGCAGAAATAGCTCCGGGAAAGGGAGACCTCCTACCACTAACGGATAATCACATTGGAAAATATGCACTTATTATATATGAAAACTTTATGAAATACATCAATATGGACACATGGAATAAGGAACTTCTGGACAAGTACTGCCTTCAATATGGCGTCAGTATCATTGGATTCCTTAAAGGCACAGAGAGCAACATTCAAACTTTTCACCAAAAGGGCTTCCCATTTATGATCCACAGCAACATGGCTGTCAAGACTTTTTGTATCAATCCTACAACACCATTACTTCATATAACAAAACCTACAAAAACACCTAAAGGGCCTTTGCTTGGAAATGAGTGGACAGTGTTCGAGGTTAACCACTCATTTTATCAACCCATAGTTTTTACAAAAGTTAAAATGCCTGTTGGTGACCCACCTCAGTTGTCTAAAATGTCCTTATTTGCCACAGTCATTCATGATTTGGGGTTTCAAGATGGTATTCAAAGGATGTTTTTTGGCAATAATTTGAACTTTTGGCTACACAAACTCATTTTTGTAGATGCTATATCTTTCCTTTCTGAAAAGAAGTTTACCTTGTCATTGGATAGATACATTCTTGTGGATATTGATGACATTTTTGTGGGTAAAGAAGGAACCAGAATGAAAATGAATGATGTCAAGGTAAGTTTTTATTCATGTGTCTTTAAATGCAAATATATTGTGAAATGTTTTAAAGTGGCTCTGTCACTGGTGTAAAATACTATAACAAATCTGAAAATAAGCCCAGCATGCAAGATATAACGCTTATCTGTCCCCGACACTCGCACAATTGATAATCCTTGACTTGAAGTGTTATAATGGCTAAGTACTTTTTGCATTCAATAATTTCAAAATTATTGGATGCCTTACCCCCTGCTGAATACAGTGGCTCTGTCTGACATTCTCTACCTCACTATTATGTCATGTAGTGATGTAGGGGCTAGTGGATGAAACCACAGAGCACAGAAGGGAACTAGGCATCTCAAATGCCAAAAAGAGTATTCAGCAATCTTGGCTGTTTAACATAGCAAAGATCAGTAGCACAGGTGGTGGGACAAGTGGGAATTTTCTTCACTTCGATTAATATTGTTGTATTAAAAGCTTAATTTTATAATATAGTAGACATTTTTAAACTGCAACATGTAAGAACTTTTTTGGAGTGCCGCTCTAAGTTCTGCTGCTCAAATGATCCACAACCAAAGGGGGTGCTGGAGCCTATAATTCTCGCCCAGCAGCCTAACGAGCATCCACTTTTTAACATATGATACACATTGAGCAGACAGTGTATGGCGCCTCTATGTGGAAATATTACAAAGTATAACTAATAGTAAAAGATTAAGTCCAATATTCAAGGCCATCACTAAGGTTTTAATGTCATGGGATTTTAATTTTTACCATACCTAGATTAAAGTTACAGTACACTTAATAATTTATGCTCTCTTCCACTTTTTTCCTTTCTTCCACTCTTCCACCCTTTTTTGCATAATACCTATCTCTTAAGGGCATATAATTGTACTGTAAATCAGCTTTCTTCATGACAAACTATCTAACCAAATTACAAGGGAAGGAGAAAACTGCGCTTGGACAAATGTAAATTAAATAAAGTATAAAAAATCTAAATAAAGCAGCAGCTTATTGTGAGATATACACAAAAAAAGACATATAAAGGAGAAGCTGCGCTAGCTTCTCCTTTATATCTAACCGAATTGCATTTGATCCTTTCAGACAGGAAACATTAGGCTCCTCCAGAGGAGCAGACACTTATTTTTTTATTCTGTTTACTCTTTAGTCATTTGAGTTTCAGTGTACAGTGCCTTGTGCTATTTAATTGCAACTGCCTACTTAATAAATTGCGGTGTACAATAATAACCAAATCAATAATAATTCTGAATGAATGAATGATTTGTATAGCGCTGCAACTGCGAACTGAATCGCCTCGAGGCGCTTGACTGTTCTTGTTGGGATGCCATGTTTAGAAGAGGTGGGTCTTGAGTTTTTTCCTGAAGGCCTGATGGTTTTCTTCTATGCGGATGTTGTTTGGTAGAGCATTCCATAGCCGGGGTCCCTGTACTGCGAATCTTCGTTCTCCCTTCGATTTGTAGCGGGCTTTTGGGATGAGAAGGCGATTTTGATTTGTTGATCGAAGGCTGCGATTTGGTATGTATTTTTCTATTTTCTCACAAAGGTATTGAGGCGCATTTCCTTGTGTACATTTGTGGGTGAGGCAGAGGGTCTTGAATGTGATCCTCTCTTTTACCTTGAGCCAATGGAGCATCCTTAGGGATGGGGAGATGGATTCCCAGGGTTTCTTTCCGGTGACTAATCTTGCTGCTGTGTTTTGGACAATTTGAAGGCACGCAATCTGGTAATCCGGTAATCCTATGTACAGGGAGTTTGCATAGTCGAGACGCGAATTGATGATCGTTCCTACTACTACCAATTTTTCCTTTTCCGGGATGAAGGGGATGAGTCTGCGTAGCATGCGAAGGAGATGGTGGGATCCGTTGATTACGGATCCTATTTGTGCCTCCATTGTCATCTCTGAATCAAAGATTACTCCGAGGCTTTTGGCTTTGTTGCTTGGAAGGATGGTGTGTCCCAAGATGGTTGGTGGTGTCCAAGGGGTCTTCGTCTTTTTCCTTTGGTTTGCGTCGAGGAGCAGTAATTCTGTTTTTGATCCATTTAGTTTGAGGGAGCTAGTGGTCATCCAGTCATCTATCAATGTGAGACATTTTCCTAGTTCCTGGTATTGGTCTTTTTGTCCGGTGATCCGGAAGTACAGTTGAGTGTCGTCTGCGTATGAGTGGAAGCACAGATCTAATTTGCTAATAATTTTGAAGAGTGGTCGGATGTAAATGTTGAACAGTACTGGTGACAATGGTGATCCTTGAGGGACTCCATAAGTGATTGCCCGGGTTTCCGAAGTGAAGGCTCCTAGTTTCACTGTTTGTGACCGGTTTCCTAAGAAGGAAGCGAACCATGGCAGATCTCCATCTGTAACTCCTGCCACTTCCTTGAGGTGGCTGAGAAGCATGTTGTGGTCCACTGTGTCGAACGCCGCACTGAGATCCAGCAATACCAGAAGACACGATTCTCCATCATCCGCTGCTTCTAGGGCGTCATCCCATATTTTCAGAAGTGCCGTTTCTGTGCCATGGCCTGGGCGGAAGCCCGATTGTAGTGGGTCCAGGAGCTTGTGTGTGTCCAGATGAAGTTGAAGCTGTTGTACTACTGCTTTCTCCATGATCTTGGAAATGGTGTTCAGGCTTGTTACCAGTCTGCGATTGTTCGGATCCTTGGGGTCGAGGTTGGGTTTCTTTAGTAATGGTTTGATGATGCCTTGCTTGAGGGAATTCGGAACCAATCCTTCTTTGAACGACTGATTTACTAGGTGTGTGTTAGCGGGGGCCAGAATGTCGGAGCATTCTTTCAAGAGTTTTGTGGGGATGATGTCGTTTGGCGAGGTGCTGTCTCGGAGGCTCTTGATGACATTTTTGGTTTCATCCGTTGTGATCGGGGTAAGTGAAAAATGTGGTGCTTGTGCGCTGTGGATGTAAAATTCCTTACCTGGGTTGAGTTGAGTAGAGTTGGTTGTTGTTTTTTTTTGTTGAATTATTTTTTGAATGTTGTCTATTTTGTTGATGAAAAAATCAGATAATTTGTTGCAGTATTCTTGAGTTTCGTTTCCTAGGGGTTGAAAGTTCCCGTGGTCGGTTTAAGGCTTTTGAGAGGGTGTTTGAGACATGTTCTTTTTTTGCTGTGAAAATTGCTTTATGATATCTCTTGGTGAGTATTCTGTAGTTTGTGTGATTTTCTTTTGTGGTGTTTCTTCTCCAGGCTCTTTCTGCTCTTCTGTGTTCCCGTTTCAGTAGAGTAAGCGTGCCATTAAACCAACCAGAATTTTTCTTGCAGATGGGTGCTCGATGTTTCGGGGCGACTGCGTCTGCTGTTTGTAGAAGTGCCTTGTTTATGAAGCTGAGTATTCGTTCTGTTGAGTGGTTTTGATTTAGTGTAGCCATTTTGTATGTTAGTGTGGTTTTGAAGATTTCCGAATGTAGTTTCTTCTGCGATCTAATCCAATGTGTTGTTGCTGCCTGGTTTGGTTTTTGCAGGGAGATGTTGGTGGCGATCTCAAATTTGATAGCGTGGTGGTCTGACCATGGTAGCGCTATGTTGTCTCGAATGCTGATGTCCGTATTTTGCTTGAAGATGAGGTCCAGGATGTGACCCGACCCATGTGTGGGAGCCTTTACTAGTTGTTGAAGCCCTAGGTCTTCCAGTTGATTGATGCAGGCGGTGGCGATGGTGTCTTCGGTGGAGTTCGCCCAGAGGTTGAAATCTCCGAGTACCAGAACCTTGTTGTTTTTCAGGGTGTGTGCCGAGATGAATTCCATGAGTGGTATCGGTAGATTTGTCTTTGGTCCTGGTGGTCTGTAGCATAGCAGCATGTGGATGATTTCTTGTGGTGTGGTTTGCATCTGTAGAGTAAGTGTCTCCATAAAAGTTGCTGTGTTCTGTACCGTAGATTTGACGATCGCTAGATGAGCTTTGAAGATCACTGCTAGGCCTCCTCCTTTTTTTCCTTTCCTATGCTCGGTTAGGATCCTGTAGTTTTCTGGCACTAATTCTGTTAGGATGGTGTTGCAGTCTGGTGTTAGCCAGCTTTCTGTGATGAAGAGGCAATCTATGTTGTTTTGTGTGATGAAGTCATGGATTTCGTGCCTGTGCTTGACTGCCGATCTGGTGTTAATCAAGGCGCATGCTAACTGTTGCGGTTGAGTTGTAGTCTTCTTATGTTTGATCGTTGCTTGTGGATCGATCCTTAGTAGTCGTTCTTTTTGTAATATTTTTTGAATGTCGGTCGGTAGAGTTGCGGTCAAATTTCTTAGTCTGCATAGGGACTCTGCTGAGTATTTGAAATTGCACATGTTGAGGTGCTCCAAAAAATGTCCCTGCTGTGGACGAGATGATGCGTTGAAAAAAACGCTGATGCTGTTGTTGAGGCGATAACGGTCTTGCGCAAGCTGGTTGAAGATGTTGCGGATCTGTGGACCTACACCCTCCCTCCCGTTGATCCAGAGGAAGGCGAAAAACCCCTACTAGCGCGGCCAATAGCTGTAGCAGAGGAAAAAATTCCTTCCTGACCCCCCGAGGGGCGGTCGGATGTTGGTCCCTGGATCAACTGCTAAATGGTGGTCCCTGCGTTACTTACCAGAATATTTACCTTACCGGGGTGATCCAATGATGGCGATAGGGTGGATCCTGATGTTGATCTCCTGGGGAAGAAAAGGCGGCTTTATAGCGATGCTGATATTGCTGGTGAATGCTGTTAAAAACTTGTGGTTAAAAACTGGCTGGTCTGGCGTATGCTGTAATTAAAAGCTTTGTTAAAACTTGGTTAAAAGCTTGAATGAAAAATTTTGATTTTCTGTAGTTTTCTGGCACTAAATCAAAATTCTTGATTTTCTAACAAGAAAAAGGAAGATTTTAATATTGCTTTTTGGAAAATATCTTCTCATAAGCTTCTGAAGCTATGATATAGGTTTCTGTAAAAAAAAATCATAGCCTTTATAGATAGGTCAACTTGTGTTTTTTGGGGGCTACTGGGGTTGTAACAATTACTAACAATGATATTTATGCTTTGATTACGTCTGATATATACAACATGAGATTCTAACAGAGTGTATTGTTATTGTCTTGACTGGGACCAGTAAAACCACTGAACCATAATCCATTCAAATATGAAGTTATGACCAATCAGATTTAGGGGATGCTGATTTGTGTGCAGTCTAAATCAGTCTAGATTTTTTTTGGGACCTTGCAGGGGACTAAAAGAAATTTTTTAGTGCAGTTGCAGTTACAGGATAATTAAGTGCCACATCACATAACTAAGTAAGTAATAGTAAGCCATAGCTCTACTTAAAGCAGAGTTTCACTCAAAAGTGGAACTTCCGCTTATCTGTCTCCTCCCCCCTCTGGTGACACATATAGCACCTTTCAGGGGTGAGGGGGAAGGGGGACCTGTTTTTGACAGGTCTCCCTTCCCGATTTCCAGGGCGACACCGTCCTTTGGAAGTTCAGTTCCCCTCCTCCTTTCTCTGCCGCCGTGCCAATTAGAAAGCGCAGCGCGCTTCGCATCGGTTTCCCTTACCAGGAATGGCGGCGGCAGTATCCAACAGCTGATCTGAAAATCGGACAGGGTGCTGACATCATGGGAGCCCTGGACAGGTAAGTGTCCTAATATTCAAAGTCAGCAGCTACAGTATTTGTTATTTTTCATAAGGGGCCAGAACACCTCTTTATATGAAAATACTTTTACTAACTTGATATTTTTTTTTTCACAGCTTACTTTTAATCTTGGATGCACATAATGTTCTGTCTCAGTTTTCTTTGCTAACTACAGATGCTGTGGTTTGTGATGTTGGTGCTCTGTAAAATAATGTAATATAATAACTGATCATTTGACATGGATCTCACTCTTGAAATTATATATGTATGTATAGTAGGAGCACATTCTTAACTGGTATCAGCAAGAGAAAACCATGCACAAGACAAGGACACTCAGGAACAGTCCAAGAAAGCTTCTCGTGCACATTTATTTAGCATTACATATAGTTTCAATGTAGAAAGCCTTTGTACAGCAAGTCCATAGCATAAAACATAATTGCATAATTGTTCACTATAGCTGCTAACTAAACTCAACTAAACTAGTGACTAACAGGATGTTACCTAATGGGTACCCCAAAACAAACAACACTTGTACCTTTTTAGTGTTATGCCAGCAGTCAGCCTTTTCACACAACAGCATGCTCCTACATCAGAGAGAGCAAGAATGAGTGCCCTGACTCAGTTGCCATATATGAAGGCCTGTGCACAACCGAGACTAATAACAAGGTCTGGCTACCAGATAAGATGTGAACCAAGGAATGGAGGCTTATTCCCACCCAAAGCTAAAAACAGCAAGTTTGTTTTTTCTCCATATCAGTATATCATGTAGGGCCCATGCACCATGTGCAGATGGAAAATCTACAGTAGGTGACACATATTCACCATCCAACCATCCACAATCCTGCTATCCAGGGCAACTTTACAGGATAATATCTTCCCAAAAACGTAATTCTGCATCTGGCTAATAACTTTCGCCTTAATCTTTGCAGTGAGAAACATTCATTCTGTTTCTTATGCTATCCCCACACTGCTGTCTAAACCAATTTAAAGCCAAAATAAAATTGGCATCTCACACAGAAAGCAAAGGATCTATATTTGTTAGAGTAGAAACAACACTGTTTCAGAGTCAATACTGTTATGTTTTCTTTGGGGACAAGGTGTTAAAAGCTGTGAAGATTAGAATACCCTGTCTGTAGTGCTCCCACAGTGATCATTTGACCTTTCACATGGATGTACTGTAGAGTACATGAAAAAAGAGCATTGCTAATGTAGCTGCTCTAGGCTAAGCTTTATGATCAACACTTAATACAAGAAACAATGATGAAAAGCCGTTTACAGAGATGAAAACTCTTAAAAGCTTAACAGCCCCTAGCAACCCTTATAAAAAAGATGGAAAATGTTATCATGGTTGAGCCATAGAGAATATATATGTAAATTTATTTTTTAGGTATTTTGTAAAATATAGCCTTAGGATACCTTGGTCATAATTAGATATTTACAGCACCGAATAATGTTTTTAGAATTGGTTTGTCAGAATGTTGAATTTACAACTACTGCCACTAATTATTGATTTGTCTGTCAAGCTTAGAGTAAAGCTATACTCTAGTTCTCTAGAAAGAAGATCTAGTCACCAGTCGCACGGCTGTTGTGAGTAGTTGAAATGCTACTCTCAGCTGGAAACCTACTGACTTTGGAGGCACTGGAAGGATCTTAATTAAAAGGTAGGCTGAGAATCCAAGGATCAGAGAGTAAGAGAGCAAAGGTAGCAAAAGCATTACAAACATGGAGAGGGGAATGGATGGTGGAGAGTTTTATGCTTTTATATAATTATGAAACCCCCACTGACTTATTATATACTTAGAACCTAAAGAAGGATAAATTGTCATCCATATGTTTGGGCAATATGGATGTAACCACTTATACTGCTAGACCTGATAGAAATTAAACACTAAAAGACTGCTCTTTAACTGGCTGGGGGCATATTGCTTCCTGCAGGCACAAAGTGCTTGAATGTGACCCTTTAGATTGAGAAAAAAAGGCAGTGATCAGCACACTTTTAAAGCAGGTAACAATGTAATTGGCCATTAAGACCAGGGCCACCTCTGTTCACTGAGGTTAATTAAATTTGGCTACTGCCACTGCAAGTGGACACAGGGGCTGTCACTGGACAGGGAGATCACCACTGGACATAGCAACTGATCCCCACTGGGCATAGGTAAAATAACTGGACATGTGGACCTCCAAACTTTCAAAACATATACAGTGCCTTGAAAAAGTGCTCCAACATGATAAGTCATTGGTCCAGCACTGTCATATGGTGGAGGGGGAAGAGTTCTCTGCCCTGTGTAATTTCAAAGTTACAGTACCTTGAAAAAGTATTCATACAACTTGAAATTTTCCAAATGTTACAACCAAAAACGTAAATGTATTTTATTGGGATTTTATGTGATAGACCAATACAAAGTGGCACATAATGATAAATGGTTTCCAATTTTTTTATAGTCAATACTTTGTAGAGCCACCTTTCGCTGCAATTACAGCTGCAAGTCTTTTTGGGTATGTCTCTACCAGCTTTGCACATCTAGAGAGTGAAATTTTTGCCCATTCCTCTTTGCAAAATAGCTCAAGCTCTGTCAGATTCGATGGGGAGAGTCTGTGAACAGCTATTTTAAGTCCTGCCACAGATTCTCAATTGGATTTAGGTCTGGACTTTGACTGGGCCATTCTAACACATGAATATGCTTTGATCTAAACCATTCCATTGTAGCTCTGGCTGTATGTTTAGGGTTGTTGTCCTGCTCAAGACTTTTGCAGACTCTAACAGGTTTTCTTCTAAGATAGCCCTGTATTTGGCTCCATCCATCTTCCCATCAACTCTGACCAGCTTCCCTGTCCCTGCTGAAAATAAGCATCCCTACAACATGATGCTACCACCACCATGTTTCACGGTGTGGATGGTGTGTTCAGGGTGATGTGCAGTGTCAGTTTTCCACCAGACATAGCGTTTTGCTTTTAGGCCAAAACATTCAATTTTGGTTTCATCTGACCAGAGCACCTTCTTGCACATGTTTACTGTGTCTACCACATGGCTTCTTGCAAACTGCAAATGGACTTCTTATGGCTTTCTTTCAACAATGGCTTTCTACTTGCCACTCTTCCATAAAGTCCAGATTTGTGGAGTGCACGACTCATAGTTGTTCTGTGGACAGATTCTCCCACCTGAGCTGTGGATCTTTGCAGCTCCTCCAGAGTTACTATGGTCGTCTTGGCTGCTTCTCTGATTAATGCTCTCCTTGCCCCGTCAGTTTAGGTGGACGGCCATGTCTTGGTTGGTTTACAATTGTGTCATACTCTTTCTATTTTTGGATGATGGATTGAACAGGGCTCCATGAGATGTTCAAAGCTTGGGATATTTGTTTATAACCTAACCCTGCTTTAAACTTCACCACAACTTTATCCCTGACCTGTCTGGTGTGTTTCTTGGCCTTCGTGATGCTGTTTGTTCACAAATGTTCTCTAACAAACCTCTGAGGGCTTCACAGAACAGCTGTATTCATAGTGAGATTAAATTACACACAGGTGGACTCTATTTAATAATTAGGAGACTTCTGAAGGCAATTGGTTCCATTAGATTTTAGTTAGGGGTATCAGAATAAAGGGCGCTGAATACAAATGTACGCTACACTTTCAGCTTTTTATTTGTAAAACATTTTGAAAACTATTTATAATTTTCCTTCCACTTCACAATTATGTGTCTATCACGCAAAATCCCAATAAAATACATTTACGTTTTTGGTTGTAACATGACAAAATGTGGAAAATTTCAAGATGGTATAAATACTTTTTCAAGGCACTGTATGACAAGATAGATAGATAGATAGATATATTGATTGATAGATAGATAGATAGATAGATAGATAGATAGATAGATAGATAGATAGATAGATAGATAGATAGATAGATAGATAGATAGATAGATAGATAGATAGATCATTGTATAACAAACAGGGGACTTGCACCAATATTTTACACCAGATATTCAGCAACATTTGCAGAAACTGCTGACCTACTGGTCTTTCTGTGTGCTAAACTTTGTAGAATTAAAAACACGTGTTACAATAGTGGCTAGTAGCAGTAGCAGAATAAAAAAAACAGGCTCCTCTCCTGCAAACCAAGGAAAATAAAATGAAGCTACAGTAAGCACAAAATCATCAAAACTGGACAACTTTAAGTATAACTAAACCCAGGAACAAACATTTACTATCTTACAGTTTATCAGTCCTTTGATGTGGTGGTCGATTTGTTTTTATTTTTTCATGCTCAAATAATTTTCAGCACGTTCTGAAAATACCTGTTGATCTTGGCAGAAGTACATAAAAATAATGTTATCTTTTTTTTTGTGCGGATTTCTAATCCCACCTCCACCCAAGCAATGTATGTAACACTGGGCATTGTTACTGAGATGCAGAACTTTTTTTGTCCACAAGATGGCAGATCCAATTTGTTTGGCCTAACTGTGACTGGAATACAATTGCCAGGGGCAGCCTGGGAGATGTAGTCCTGAAGGCAGATCCTATCTACAGTCATTCTGGGGCCGCAACTACAAGGCCCATGAGCACCTGGAGAGAGGAGGGACGATATATAGGTACAAGCCCGGGAAGGAGCTGGGCAGTTGGGGGAAATGCCCAAACAGGAAGGAATGTGTGAGCCATGCTGCGTCAAGCTGTGTTGTGCTGTGCCAGCTGAAGTGTACCAGACTGGGCCATGCCAGAGCCAAAGAGTGGACTGTTGTGCTGGATGCCAAACCTGGGAGCTAATTAGGAACATTGGGAACATGGGCATCCACCAACCAGAATCGCTGTTCAAGTTATCTTTTGCTTGTGCTGACATTGTTGCACCACTGTTTAGGGGTGCCCCTCACCATACAGACTACTTTCTGCTACTTGAGGACTGTCAAAGGGGGATCCAGTGACAAGGTCTCCAACCTGCTTTATAGCTAAAGCTATCTGTTAATTCTTTCCTGCAGCCTAAATCTGATAGCGAATCAACACCTTTCATTGTCACTTTGCTACAGGAGACCTATCATGTCTGCCACTATCTTCTCAATTAGGCAACAGTCATCAGAGCCAAATACAGGTCTCTAAGCCATCAATATTCCAGAACACTGACTTTTTTTTATCTCTCCATCTGCCCCCCTCCCAGTTACCTAATACTTCAAACTTTATACTTTAAATTATATTTTTGAATGGGCTTCAGTCACTGTCTGGCTGTGCTAAGGTGCCTCCTTACCCATCAGGCCTGGTTTTACATTAGACCTCTGTTGATTGCCACCCCTTGGAGTCATCTACACCCTCACCCTTTTGCGTGCCAAATTTTGAAGGGCCCCAACATTGCCTTCAGAAACTCACCATAAGACTGTCCAAATCATTCCACTAAGAGCAGAACTGAGTTGCTGACCGAGCTCTCAAGGCCTAGCCCCTTGGTCTGAGAGCCCTCAAGTAACCTTGCCTGTCTTATTTCTTTTTTTTTTGTTAGAATTCTTCTTGGTCACTTGAGGAGAAACCTTACATTCAGAGAGCTACTGTTTATGCTCTTACTACTTCTGTATATGCTGAGTTTGGCCAGGTACCTCTGTTTTTTTAATTGTTTTAGTAATGTTTACATGCCTTGTCACTGAAGTATAATCTGCTTTGTTTTTTTAAAAAGACAGTGTATGCAATCTTTGTATGCCCATTGGGAGTTTCCAGCCAAGGTTTTCTGGTGCTGTCAGCTTGGGTGAGGCATCGTCTAGGGCTCCTGGGTACACATACATGAACAGTCCAGGTTGGTTGGTGGCAGCAAAGTTGGTGGCAATTAGACATGTGCAATTCGTTTCGTAACAAATCGAAATTCGGCAGAATTTTGCATCTTTCAGCTGAAATTCGCTATTTCAGCCGAAAGATGCATCCGAATGTATCCGAATGTCCGAATAAAAAAATAGTGAATTTCAACTAATACGATAGAAATTATAGCGGATATAACGAATGAATTCGACATGATTCTAGATTCAGTATAAAGAATATCGTCAGTCTACAAATAATAACGAATTATCCGAAAACAAATTAACGTAAGGAAGTGAGCGAGACAGGGTAGGCTCATCTTTTTATTGATTTTTTTATTTTATTTATTTATTTATTAATTTATTCATTTACTTTTTTCTTTTTTTTTTTTTTCCCCTCTCCTTTGGGGGGGGAGGAAGAATTAATGGTTTGATTCATCATGAATGAAAAGGTGTAATGTATGTATAATTGTATAAAATGTGAAAATAAAGAATATATAAAAAAAAAGATTGAAAACAATTAGACCCCTTACACTGGAGCGTGCACTGGCAGGGCGTCAGAAAAAGTCCTGCCAGCAGCTTCTTTGGAGTGGTGAAGGAGCGGTGAACTCACTGCTCCTCCCCCGCTGCTCCCCATTGAAATCAATGGGGCAGCACTGCGATACCGCCGGCAAAACGCCACTCCGGCTGTGTTTTGCAGGCGGATTTAACCCCTTTTCAGCTGCTAGTAGGGGGGTTGAAACTGCCCCGCTAGCAGAGGAATAGCGTCACTAAAACTAGGGTAAATGCCTGGGGAGCCTTGGTGTGAAAGAGTTCTTAGTGAATCACACAAAGTTAATGGTGCTTTAACATTCAGATATTAGGGTCAACATTTGATTTACACAGCATGAATCCTATGGGATAAAATAGACAGAGACAGTCACAGCTTCTAATGTGTGACTGAGAAATATGAAGGAACTATGTGGTGCTATGGAGTCAGCATCGACCGTGAAACATCTCTAACTCCTTACAGAATTTATGCTGCAAATAACTGAATTAAATGTAAGAGGGTCATATCCAGTACAATATAGGTGTATCGAATACATTGATATATGTGATACCACAGGTGCTATTATTATTTGAAGTTATATATTGGATTTGTGTTTTCCCTGCAGTTAATGCCCCATCTGTTTTGCTCCTGGCAGTCTAGTCTCCTTATAGTTGTCATGCATTCTTTGATTTTATTATCTGATTGTTGTGCAATTTGATAAAAATTGGGTTGTCAACTATAGGTAGATTACTCGTATTGGGAGAGACTGTGTACAGAAACAAATTGATCATTTATCAAAGCATGCATGGCCTCCATTAGTTAGACATTTCCAGTCTTTCTATGGTCAAGGTTAATTTTGGTTTTACCCTTGCTGAGTAAATAGGGCTTTTGAAGAGTAAGGAGCCTTTGTGTCAGAAAAGCCTTTCATCAGCAAAATTAACCCAGAAAAATATCTTTATAATGACAGCCTGGAATAAGTTACATTGGATTGGAGTCTGGTTGTTGAGTTAAAACTGTCTGTAGATTATTGTTCATATAGACTGGTTCTCAGGAATTATTTATTATTATTATTCTTTTACATGTGCATACAAGATTAAAAGTAATAAATATATATCTAAGCTATTAAAAGTATAACTAAAGGAAAATTATGGCCTTCTATTAAATAAATATGCTGTAGCACTTTATTGGAAGTTAATTATAAGTTCATCTGCACTAACAGTTTTCTCTTAATCCCCTACAATGTCCCAGAAATACCCACTGAGCTTGCTGGTGAAGTCCACCGAATGGAACTTCCTGTGATGGTGTGGCAACAGTGCTGCACTGCTGCTGAATTCAGTCGCTACTCTCAATGTAGTCTGCGCTCAGCCCCTTTACCCAGTCGCACAGGTGAGGGATACCAGTGCTCAGACTGTTGCCCTTGTTGGCCATCCAATAACAGATCCATCAAAAGAAGTCAGTACCTCGGCAGGAACTTATATATATATATATATATATATATATATATATATATATATATATATATATATCCCAATTTATTGGCACATCAGATTATGTTGGATTTTGACCTGATGTTTCAATAAATTGTGAAATATATGGAAGATCCTGCCATGGTGTCGACTTCTTTCATTGGATTTTCCACTCTCATGTAGTCTGTGCTTGCTTCTGCTGAGTCACAATCTGGCTACACCTAGCCCCGCCCACTGCTTTCTGGGTTGACAGCACTGACTTTTTGCTGAAACCTTTCCAATGTGAGCTGCACTGTTTGGGAGGGGGAAAATATGAGACCCAAATGATCTAGTACTAGGATGTTTAATTAGGGAATTATTTTTGAAGCTTGTGCTTTTACATACTAACTTGTTAAGACTGGCACACAGGAGCCTGTAATTTTATTTTAACTCTTTATCTACCAAGGTACATTTATTAATGTTCTGCTACTGCTGCTGCTGCCATGAGCTTGGTAGAATTTGTACAGCTGTAATGGGCTTTCAAGTAAAGATTATCTCTAAAGCCACAATCACATTCAAAATCATGTTTATAGGGCTCCCAAGGTGCATCCCGCTTTCTCTGCTGCCAACGCCCATGGAGGTCACTGGGCTCTACCATTCCTCTGGGGAGCCTGGGACCATGATGAACTGGTGAACCGTTGAGAGCAGGAGAAGACTGGAGAACATCTGTTTCCAGATTCCCTCTGCGACTAATAAACCTGAAAGCAAAGCAAATGTAATTGCCTATAATTTACTGTTGAAGACAAAAAGCCTTGTTTTGGAAAAGAAATTATAGTTTATGGTTATCAAATAATTTATATGAAAAGGGGGGCGTGTCCGGATGTAGAAGGAGCAGGACGTGTCTCAGAGGAGCTCCGCTGATCCTGTCTTAATCCGCATCCATCCTGACCATAATACCACCTGGAGAGTCCCCAAACTCTCCCTTACACATACCAGGCAGCATCTGCATCGGTCCCTGCAAGAATTGGGACCGATTGTGTCTCCTAAAGGCTGCGGCCGGCTCCACACTCCAGGATCCCGCCGCCATCTTGAGGCCTACATTGCCTCCTACATCCACGGGCTCGAGTGCTGCGATCGGTGGGAGGTGAGCCAGCAAATCCCTGTGCATCGGCCGTCCCTGGGAGGAGGTGGAACAGTGAGGGGGCCTGGAGGATTGGGGGGGATCCACGGAGCCCGCTCCCGGGAGATCGCGGCCGCCGCCATCTTGCGGCCTACTGGACTATCCACAGCCATCCTTCTTCTTCTGATACTTGGGGGGACTCCGGGCTCTCCCTATCAGTCACTGGACAGCAGCTGCATAAATCCCAGCGGAAATTGCGGAGCTCGACCGGCCGATCGAGTCTCCGTGTGGCCTGCACACTTGGAGGATCTCCCATCACCTTGCGGCCTACCTTGCTTCCACCATCCCCGGGCTCAGTTGCTGAGATCTGCAGGAGGAGAGGCAGGGAATCCCCACACATCCGGCGGCAGGCCCTGGGAGGGGGCAGGTTTGTGTAGGGGCCTGTGGAATCTGCTCTAGGATCCAGAGGAGCTGACTGCAGGCACCATCTTGCGGCCTACTGTGCCAGGATCATCCTCCACAACAAGGTACTGTGCTGCCCAGAAGTGCTGAGCTGCCTCCCCTGTGTCACCATCTTTGCCCCATTAACACTGCACTGCATTCCTGTGCCACCATCTGTGCCCCAGCACTACTGAACTGCCTTCCTGTGCCATCATCTGTGCCCCAGCAATACTAAACTGCATTCCTGTGCCATCATCTGTGCCCCAGCAATACTGAATTGCATTCCTGTGCCATCATCTGTGCCCCAGCAATACTAAACTGCATTCCTGTGCCATCATCTGTGCCCCAGCAATACTAAACTGCATTCCTGTGCCATCATCTGTGCCCCAGCAATACTGAATTGCATTCCTGTGTCATCATCTGTGCCCCAGCAATACTAAACTGCATTCCTGTGCCATCATCTGTGCCCCAGCAATACTGAATTGCATTCCTGTGTCATCATCTGTGCCCCAGCAATACTGAATTGCATTCCTGTGTCATCATCTGTGCCCCAGCAATACTGAACTGCATTCCTGTGCCATCATCTGTGCCCCAGCAATACTGAATTACATTCCTGTGTCATCATCTGTGCCCCAGCAATACTAAACTGCATTCCTGTGCCATCATCTGTGCCCCAGCAATACTAAACTGCATTCCTGTGCCATCATCTGTGCCCCAGCAATACTAAACTGCATTCCTGTGCCATCATCTGTGCCCCAGCAATACTGAATTGCATTCCTGTGTCATCATCAGTGCCCCAGCAATACTAAACTGCATTCCTGTGCCATCATCTGTGCCCCAGCAATACTAAACTGCATTCCTGTGCCATCATCTGTGCCCCAGCAATACTGAACTGCCTTCCTGTCCCATCATCTGTGCCCCAGCAATACTGAACTGCCTTCCTATGCCATCATCTGTCCCCTGCTGAGGGCCCTGATCCAATATAACTGGGCCGGCACCGCTACACCTGTCGTCCTGATATCTGCACCCCCGGAGCCTGCCTGCTGCCCCCCAGTACAAGGACTTTCTTCCTGCACCAGAGCATACGCATTGACCCAACCTCATCCTTCTTCTTTGTCCCGGACTCCCGGCTCACAGGCTCTCCCACGATCTTCCTCCATTTTAGGGTACACCTCGGATGGGCCACCCTAAGACCCGTTACTCCAAATCCACCCCTAAAGCCCCTCGTGCCCCTCCGCCGGCGGCTACCTCGTCCGCAGGACGTTCCACGGCTGGGATGGCGTCTGGGGCACAGGAAGTCGTAAACTCCGGGGAGGGGACTGCTCCCACGGGAGCAGAGATCCTGGCAGCCATTACATCCTGCAAAGAAACCCTGACAGCAAAGATCGACTTCTTGACGGTAGATGTCGGTCTCATCCGCCAAGATATGGACAAATTTCGGTCCCGTGTTGCTGAGGTGGAGGAAAGGGTCTCCATGGTGGAGGATATGGTCCGGTCGGACTCTAGGGAGGTGAGGGCCCTGCAGCTCCAAGTCAAGGCGCTCCAGGAGCGCGCGATTGATACTGAAAATCGCCTTAGGCGGAATAATATCCGCATACTTGGCCTGCCTGAGAGAGCGGAGGGTCCCAGGCCCGCTGAATTTACTGAACAGTTCCTATCCACCCTGTTCAACCTGGGGGATGTACCGCCCACTTTCATTGTTGAGAGGGCCCACAGAGTGCCACCGCTCCCACCAAGGCCAGGGGCCCCCCCGCGACCTTTCCTGCTACGCTTATTAAATTACCGAGATCGGGATCGCATCCTGGCGGCGGCACGCGCCATGCCTGAAATTAAGTATGAGAATGCCAAACTGCTTTTTTTCCCGGACTTCTCCCAGGAAGTACAGCAACGCCGCAAATCCTTTACCGATGTGCGACGTAGACTTCGAGAAAAAGGAATAAGATTTGGCCTTTTGTATCCCAGCAGGCTACGGATCACCGATGGCGATAGCACCCGCTTTTTTGACACTCCAGAGGCCGCGGCGGCATGGCTGGATACCCGCTAAACACATTCGGCTGAAGACACATTGATTCACTACAGCTAGCAGGGGGGAGTTGAGTATTCCCCTTTTTCCTTCAAATGAACTGTCTCCTGGTAACTCCCAGCGTTAACACAATCATTCCTTCCTACTATATCCCGCTTTTACCCATATTGTATATTTTTTTGTCTCCCGATGCTGGCTAGTTTGCCATTTACTCCTGCCTAAGGAGCTCCAATGACTGCCATTGAATTACCCCATCTTTTGCTCAGAAGCGCCCCCTGTTTACCCCCTTGTTCCCCCTACCACACTTTGGACTTCCTTCCTGGAGTCGGAACTAATTCTCTCGGGAAGGACTGTATCCACCTTCGGCCTCGTGGCCCACCGTCCAGGGGTCCCAGTGACCTAAGGACTCTATTTTTTATTTTATTTTTTTTTCTCTAGTTATGGGACAAAACCCTACATCGGTTTGTATGGCTCTCTGGCCTGTTTTTTTGGTCATTGAACTTGGTTCTTATGATGTTTGGGTAGGGTGTTATATGTTCTGGGGGGAGGGGTTTCTCTGCTTTAAAGTAATGAATAAGTATTGTGCTCCTCAAATGCTATTGATTATGTGCGCCAAATTTGGGTCTGTTTGCATCTACTGGTTGATTAGTATCTTCCTGCTCCGATTTCCCCCTGGTGTTCCATGATGATCCCCTCAGATACTGAGTCGCTGACCATTCTATCGTGGAACGTCAGGGGGCTTAACTCCAAATACAAACGTTCGCTGTTATTCCAATATTTAAAACTGCACAACCCCCATATAGTCCTGTTACAGGAAACGCACTTAACTGGTAGTAAAGTCCTGGCCTTAAAAAAACCCTGGGTGCAAAAGGCGCTTCATGCGACCTACTCCTCGTATTCTCGAGGGGTATCTATTTTGATCAGTAAACGAATCCCATGTACAGTTCACGAGATTCATCTAGATCCCCAGGGGAAATTTGCTATGGTGGTGCTAAACATCTACAATAAGAAATATGTCATTGTGAACATCTATCTGCCTCCTCCGAGCCAGATACACATTCTGTACGCATTGTATGAAAGGCTGGCTCCGCATTGCCCGGCATATATCCTGTTCATGGGAGATTTTAATGCCACACTGTCCCGTGACCTAGATAGACCCTCCCCACATTCTACTTTCAATCCTGATCTTGGTACGTGGGCCCAGGCAACAGACTTCCGAGAGGCATGGAGATGGCTCCATCCCCAGGAAAGAGCGTACTCCTGCTTCTCATCCACATTTAAAACGTCCTCCCGAATTGATTTGGCTTTTGCCAATGATGCCCTCCTGGCCAATATACAGGAGGCCAGTTACCTTCCTTCTGGCCTATCGGATCATCATCCTCTTAAACTAACCATTAGGACCCCCAAGACAAGGAGTAAAGCCCTTTGGAGGTTACAACCCCATTGGATCAACAATGAGGAAGTCCATGACAGGGTCTCTCCCTCCTTGCAGAACTACTGGGTACATAATGCGGGGTCAGCCTCCCTGGAGATGACATGGGATGCTTCCAAGGCCCACAGCAGGGGTCAGTATATCTCAGCTATAGCGGCTGTTAGGGCGGAACTTGGGGACAAGGTCTCTGTCCTGCAGCACAAAGTTGAGGAGGCTCTGAATAACTACTCGGCCTCAGCGACAGTCCCCAACTTCGAGCACCTTTCATCGCTTAGGCGAGAACTGCATCTCCATGTTTCAGACACCACCAGGCTTGGTATACAAAATAGCAGACAGAAATATTTTGAGCATGGCGATAAGAACAGCAAACTACTGGCGATGCTAGCACAGCAGGATAGGCCCTTAACGGTCATACCAGAAATACTCACAGCAGAAGGAGTACTAGTCACCTCTCCGGAGGATATTCTATCTACTTTCACCAGGTTTTATGCCTCTCTATATGTTTCCTCACTCCCTGATAGATTTGACCCCACACCTATGACTTCCATGTTGGATACGCTAGCACTTGGATGGCTCTCTGATGCGGAGAGACAACTCCTTGTCTCGGAGATCACGCCAGAAGAGGTTGCGATGGCCATCAGGTCTTTCCCGGCAGGAAAGACCCCGGGGCCAGATGGACTACCCATAGAGTATTATAGAGCCCACGTGGAACTGCTTGCCCCCAGGTTAGCTCAGATGTATCGAGCATGTCTCCAACAGGGCTCCCTACCGTCCTCTATGAGGGAGGCCCATATTGTTCTCATTCCAAAGCCTAATAAAGATCCCCAGCTGTGCGCCTCCTATAGGCCAATAGCACTCCTAAATTGTGACTTAAAAATACTAACCAAGATATTGGCCACTAGACTCAATAAAGTAATAAAATCCCTAATTGACTCTGATCAAACAGGCTTTATGCCAGGTAGGTCCACAGACATCAACATACGTAGGCTGTTTTCTAACATTCATGCCCCTCATACTAATCAAGGCACTAGGACCATTGCCACCCTTGATATGGAGAAGGCATTTGATACGGTGGAGTGGGTGTATCTGTGGGAGGTGCTTAGAAGAATGGGTTTCCCACTGGAATTTATTGCATGGATACGCACACTCTACACCGGTCCCCTAGCATGTATTAAACTGAATGGCTCCCTGTCTCCTTCGTTCCCCCTGCAGAGGGGCACCAGGCAGGGATGCCCTCTCTCCCCGGCCCTGTTCGCCCTGGCCATGGAACCTATTGCTGAGGCCCTCAGGAGCTCGGCCGAGGTCCGTGGTCTTAGGGTGGGCTGGCTGGAGGAGAGAGTGGCCCTCTATGCGGATGATCTACTGCTTTTTTTAAATGATGCTGGTGGCTCTCTGCGGGGTGCACTCGGAATCATGGACGCCTTCTCCGCCTTCACCGGGTTGAAGGTGAATTGGCATAAGTCTCAGCTTTTTCCGGTGGATGAGGGGGCCAGGACCTCCTCACCCTCCTCTACCCCGCTTCAATGGGTTGACAAGTTTACATATTTGGGAGTTATTATTTCAAGAGACAGCAGGGACTTTGTCCGGCTCAATCTTGAACCTGTTCTGTTAGAGATCAAATCCAAACTGAGGGCGTGGGGCAATCTTCCCCTCTCCCTCATTGGGCGCATCAACCTCCTAAAAATGAAAGTCCTCCCTAAACTTACGTATATATTTAGGAATTCCCCACAATGGCTGACTAAAACCTTCTTTACCTCTCTTAAGCAACTTTTCCTCTCCTTTATTTGGGGGTCTAAATCGCCTAGATTCAAGTACACTACTCTGACCAGGCCTGTGGACAGTGGGGGTTTGGCTCTCCCTGATTGCCATAAATATTTCTTGGCCACTCAGCTTGTAACTGCCCACTGGTGGTTGCGGCCAGACCTGACCAACTCTGCAACGGTGCTGGAGGCGGCTATAGTGGGGTCTCTGGAGGCCTTGAGAGGATTGATATTCAGGGGGCAAAAAACACCTCACTGCCTCACCCCTTCTATGCGCACCACTATGAGGGCATGGAGGGCGGGAGAGACACTGAGGGCATCCCTGACGAACTCCTGGTCTCCTCACACCCCCCTGTGGCTGAATCCTAATCTGTCACAGTTCAATACCATCCCAGATCCACAGGCCTGGGCCAAATACAAAATACTGACTCTTGAGCATATTATCACCAACGGGGAGCTCACTCCCTTTCATGTATTGCGTACCAAATTTAATGTACCTGCACGGGCCCATTTCAGGTATCTTCAAATTGCACACGCTTATAGGTGTCAATTCTTGGGTCAACAGATCATATTGGAGTACTCTGAGCTCGAATCCACCCTTCGGGTGAAGGATTTGGAGAAACCCACGTCTCAGATTTACGGGTCCCTGCTGGTTGCTGCCATCCCCGAGCTGTCCTCCCTCCGCAGGCAATGGGTGGGGGACATACCGGAGCTGGACGACGATGATTGGAGGGAGATTTGGGATTTTCCATTCTCCCCTCTGGTCTCAGCCAGGGACAAACTGGTCCAATACAAAATTTTACACAGAGCTCACTACACACCCCACAGGCTGCAAAAGATGTCGCCGGCACACTCCCCGGAGTGCTGGCGTTGCTCCTATCAACCAGGGGACTTCTTTCACATTTTCTGGGCTTGCCCAGCAATTGCGCATTATTGGAAGGAAGTTCTCCATGTGATAGTTAGGATCACCAAGACTAGTGTCCCCTATGATCCTAAATACTGTCTGCTGGGACTAGTGGAACAAATGTCAATTCTCAGAGCTAGGAAAATACTCATATCCCTATTATTGTACTATGCACGCAAGGCCATCACAATGAGCTGGAAACAATCATCTCCCCCTTCTGTCAGGTTCTGGAAAAACCTTGTGAACGCCAGTTTGCCCCTGTATAAAGCCACCTACTCGGGCAGAGGTTGCCCACAAAAATTTGAAAAGGTGTGGACCTGTTGGTTAGATGATAATTCAACGGCAACTGATGCAGTAACTAATCCCTAGATTAATTTTCAGGTTATAGTATGATAGCAAATTGACCCAAGTACCCTCATGTCACATTATCCTGTCATTATAATATTGAGCACAGACCCTCCTGAACTAAACCTCTCCCCACATTGGGGTATAGATAAGTAAGTTGTGTTTTATTGGTCTGCCCTGTTGCGGTATGTTGCTGCTTCAGAGGCAGTCTGGTTATGTTATATGATGTACACTGTTGTGGTTGTTGCTGCATCAGAGGATTGGCCCCTGCGTGGGTAATGTTTAGCCCCTGTGTGGGCAAGTTTTTGTGTTAATGCAAAATTCAATAAAAACGATTTTATAAAATAAAATAAAATAATTTATATGAAAAGTTTGAACACAGGAGGTTCATAAAACAGTTCATAAAACCTACAGTCAAACAGCATTGTAGAACTAAAATTATGCCCATAAAATAGATTGTGACTTTGTACAAGATCAAATAGATATTGACCAGTGAAAAGACCCATTTTATTCAAAACAAGCATGGTAATCATTCTGATTTTAAGTTGCTCTAAGAATACATGGATATGCAAATACATGTAGAATTAAATAGAGGTTGCAAATCCTGAAAAGTGGACGGATCCACATGCATCAGGTTCTCCTCCCTGTGAAGCATTTCATTCCAAATAGAATTTAAAGTGTCTCTATATGTGTATCTATATGTCTATATATTTTATATGTTTAAGATAAAGAGGTGAGGGATTAGAACCCTGGTCAGGGTTTTTGTTGCTATTTGAGAGAGAGATTTACCCTCTCTATTTTTTGTGGTGACTTTTTTTCACTAGGAGCTCAAGTAAGGCAAAATCAAAAAATTTCAGTTGTCACCTAAAGTGGTTGTAAACCTCTGAAATGAAAAATGAACAAAACATTTCACTGTATAGTGTGTACTAGCCTGCATCCAAAGCGCAGCATGTGATTTCTGCCTCATCTCCCTTTGCAATCCGCATGAGTCACTTCTGACATGGACTTTCACATTAGCAGTAGAGCTGGGGTAACAGTTTTTTCTTCTGACAGGTGCACAGAAGGCCATAGCATTTCTGTTTTCCCCTGAAGACGTTATTTTTGATGAAATATGCGTAGGGAGGGGCACGCAATCTGACCTCACTATGCATGTGTGCCATATGGCAAAAAAGTGACCAGCTATATTTCTTTTGCTGCTTTGCTAGTACGTTATTTTTACAATAAATTTGGATTCACTTTACACTAAAGGTTACACTATGTATGGTCTTTTCTTTGATGAGATACATATAACATAAGCATTCCTGGAATTAAAGAGGAATAACCTGGGGTTGTTAGAGTGATTCCCTTGCCAGCTACCATCTGCTTAATATTATAAAAGAGTGCTTGTGATTTCCATAGTTAGGGGGTCTATGAATTGATGAAGAGGCATGTTTTTAATGGTGGTGGTGGTGAAGGAGTGTCTCCGATGGTGATGCACTGGGTGTTGGAGAACTTTTTTTAGCGGGCTTTTACATAATATTGTGGTGGATTCAAATTATATTGAGATTATGTTTGGATTTTGCACTGAGTTTGTTTTTATTGCATTCACTTTTGGATGTGCATTATATTCACTATTATTAATTATGAATGTATCTGTTTGTGGATACTAGCGGAAGCAGCTATTTTAACTGTGATATTGGTTACATGTTTTAAGTTGGTTTCTATAACCTTTCTTGATATCATTTTTCTTGATATTCCAATGATTTTTTTAATTGCATTAGCACAGGGTTTATTAGGATTTTGTGTTGGTATTTTCTCACTTCTAACAGGTTATCCTGAAACCACAGAATCTCAGGAGATGCCCCCATCCCCCACCAGCACACAGAAGGTGATTGAGAGCTTCAGCTGTGCATGTTTCCCAATGAGACATGAGGGTGTGTCCTTTTCCTCCTTTTTGGTCTCAGATCACACTAAGCTCCCTGCTCTATATTGTGCAGCGTGTGTGGCATTAGATCCCTGCCACCTGCCTAATGGAGCTGAGAAAGAGCCTGTGATCTGTCTGTTTTGGAAGGCTGTAGAGAAGAGCAAACTGCAGATAAACAGGTACAACTTATGTAGAAGGATATATGTAAGGGTTTACAAACACTTTTAAGAACATGAATAACAAATAAATTGTTCTGCTGACAGCTGTCATAGAGGGCATTTCCCCCACTTTGGAGAGATTTTATTCACTTCCAGTTGTGCTTACTGAATGGTACATAGATTTGTAGAAAAAAAACAAACTGGGATTTAAACCATTGCTTACTGTGTCCAGGAAGGAAATAAAAAAGCTTTAGATCTCAGTAGACCTTATTAATATAGATTAAGCTCCAATTGGAAGAGGACAGATGGATTTCCATATACAGTGCCCTTTCTTCTAGGTTAGGTCAAACATTTGCACAGGTTGGCATGACAGCCTGCACCCAAGTAATGAGAACTTGGTGGAGAAACAAGGTGCCTGGAACAGGGTAGTAGCACCTTTTAAGCTTAGTTTACTAGCCTGAGACTCAATCTGATTGCACCTAAAAATCAGAAAAGCTGTAGTTTTACCTTTTCCAATTCTAATCTTATGTCCAACCTTAGACATCTGTTGAAGAGAAACCTTGCCAAAGGATGGGGACAATAGAAGACCAGTTCAGATTGTTTTTTAGAGGAAATGTGTAGTCATAGGGGTTGATTTGCTAAAGGCAAAATGACTGTGCACTTTGCAAAGTACAGTCGCATTCTGCAAATGCAGTTCCTCCAGAGCTTAGTAAATGAGCAGAAGCTCTGCTAACTTCCATCATCCAATCATATGCAAGTGATTAGGTATTCTTTGCAAAGTGAAGCCTTACCCATTTACTAAGCTCTGGAGCAACTGCACTTTGCAAAGTGCACAGTCATTTTGCCTTTAGTGAATCAACCCCATTGTGTACTTCATTTATTTAATATAATCAGGACAAAAAAAAAATTATAAATGTGAATATTATGTAGTTTTTTTTAGTTTTCCTTATTCTTGCAGCTGGTGATGCTTTAGGTTTTTTTTTCTAATGTTGCTCTCTCTCTCTCACCAAATAATAATCAATCTACTGTACTGTATTAACATTCTGCTAACAAGACTGTAATTAATTTATAATCACATATTACAGAGACCTTAGCTAGAACACCAAGTACAAGTGACACTGATCACTACATAACAGAATGAACTAATTGAAAGGCAGCAACTGCATTTTACTTTTTATGCTTGGAGGATGAATTTATAAGTTAAATAAAGATTATATTGCTCAAAAAAAGGGCTTGTATACAGGAGCATCTTTTGTCCTTAACCAATGAGAATGCATGCACATCTTAAAGCAGATTAGAAGACACGCAGAAGCACCTGTAAATGATCCTGGAAATTCTTAGATACGAGCTGAATGCACCTGGAAGCATGCTGCATTTGCCAGTCTAAAAAGTCCCAAGGGATATAATGGTGCTCAATATTAGATGAGCTAACATAATTCTGCTGTTTGTCTGACAATTTTATAGCTCAAAAACATTAATACATCACTGGTAAAAGAATAAAACCATTAACTTCTTGTCACTTACCCTTTTTAATTAGCAATAATTACTTAATTTCTTAATTTTCCACAGTTATGGTTTATAATTCTGTATGAAATCGAATGACCAGTATGTTAAAAAATTCAGTTGAAAAGATCTAAACTGAAGTGATTCTAAAATCAAAATTCACTCACACTATCATGGACAGTCCAACAACAGCAGTGTTGAGAAATCTGAAATGCTTTTTAATGACTGTGGCTTAAAGGTATATGATTAAACAGAACCTGATAGTACTTCTGTAGTGAAGTCCATATTTACTTACCATGCTTGGGTTCCACTACATGCTGGGGGAGTATACATTCCTCAGCTTCCCTTCCTCAGAAGCTCAGAAAGGCCACAACTGATGAGGCAGAGTTAGCTGGGCAGGTGATCTTCAGCCAAGTTGGAGGCTCTCCTCTGTTCTCTGTCAGAACCAATATGTGGACAGCTGGGCCAGAACTTCAGAAGATCCAGCTATTGTGAGGTGCCTATCCCTGATTGCTATTAGAGTACTCCAGTTCCAGTGGTGTGGCCACTTTGTGCTTGGACTGTGGATCCCTCCAGCTGTTCACTTGTGTTAACAGAGCTACAATGGACTCCACTGTGAGAGACTCTCTCTATGAGGATAATAACAAGTAGCTGTGATCTTAACTGTTTTACTGAAGTAGTGATTCTCATCTTGGCTCTGTTGTTATGTGTAGCCAGGTGCTTGGCTAGAGATAAAAATCTATTTAGGACACTGTGCTACAGTGCTTTCCGTATATCCCAATGGACTTTAACTGAATGGTTTAACACTACCTCATCTCCATCCACAAGGGGGGACTGACAAGGGGACTGACAAGCAGAAGGAGCTCAAGAGACTTGATGGTTGGCAGCATTTAATCATGGGAGAGGAAGTTTGGGAAATACATTTTACTATGCCAGTTATTGGACTATTCCCAATGTGCGTTGAGTATAAAGAAAGAGCGAGAGTTGTATTTTCACAGGCAGAATACTGAGGAATTTCCACATTGCTGCCCCTGTGTGCACATCAATCTGCTATAAGCCTGCGGCCATGTACTAGGATTGTAATCACTCCAGGTAGATCCAGAAGTATGCTGACATCTGAACAGCAAGACCCTTTTTGCTGTGTAACTGGGACTGTTGAGAGTACATTGCTGTCATTAACCTGTTGCTACTAGCAGAGACTGTGCACACAGGGCCATCTAACTATCAGCATTATTAACTGCATGCTGGCTCTACAGGGACAGTACTCATGTGCACCACCATAAAGACTGGGCCCAAACACTAGGTGGCTGAACTAGGGCAAAATATTGCTTCACAAGAACATTTTAGTGGATACAGCCTATTGCTATTGCAGTATTGATTATCATTGTTGTTACTGTGTTCTAATGTGATTACTTATTGCTTGTTTTGTGAATTACCAGGTTCATTCCAATTTAGCAGCATTGAAGTCCATTCTATGCTGCTATAGCTTTGTGAACATATTGTCTAGTGAACTGTGTTAGACCTAATCCTTTACTCTCTCTTTTATGTGCATACTGCTATTTACTGAAACCCAGGACAAAACAATGGGTTTATTTACCACTAACCAGTCTGATTATTGCATTTTGATACTGAACCATAGCTGTGTGCAGGGAATCTATATCTGTGCTCCCAGTAACAGTGCAGTATTCGTTCGCTTAAACTGGTGTCAGTGGGACTACCAGGCATCAAGCGGCTCCTGAAGGGGTAGCACTGCAAATAAAATCTTAAAAATACTTTTCTATGCAACAATATGTTACCCTGATTGAGTAAAGGAGACATTGCTGTGAAGAGTCTATATTTTTCACCATTCTGACCCTGTTTTATATTATTCTGTAGTATTTCCATGTTCTTTGCCATCTGCAACCTGTTTTGCATTTTTGCTTCTAATGTTCCTGTTAAGTGAACCACAAGTTACACTTACTCCCTGTCTGATCATTCAACCAGGTACTTATTCTTTTAACCGCTTCAATACAGGGCTTTTAAACACCCTTCCTTACCAGAGCACTTTTTGCGATTCGGCACTGCGTCGCTTTAACTAACAATTGCGCGGTCGTGCGACGTTACACCCAAACAAAATTGACGTCCTTTTTTTCCCACAAATAGAGCTTTCTTTTGGTGGTATTTGATCGCCCCTGCGGTTTTTATTTTTTTGCGCTATGAACAAAAGAAGAGCGACAATTTTGAAAAAAAACACAATATTTTTTACTTTTTGCTATAATAAATATCCCATTTTTTTTAAAAAAAACTATTTTTTTCCTCAGTTTAGGCCGATACGTATTCTTCTACATATTTTTGTTAAAAAAAATCGCAATAAGCGTATATTGATCGGTTTGCGCAAAAGTTATAGCGTCTACAAAATAGGGGATAGATTTATTGAATTTTTTTTTTTTTTTTTTTTACTAGTAATGGCGGGGATCTGCAATTTTTTTTTCGTGACTGCGACATTGCGGCGGACACTTCGGACACTTTTGACACATTTTTGGAACCATTCACATTTACACAGCGATCGTTGCTATAAAATTGCAGTGATTACTGTGTAAATGTGACTGGCAGGGAAGGGGTTAACACTAGAGGGCGCTGCAGGGGTTAATGTGTTCCCTAATAGACGTGATTCTAACTGTAGGGGGAGGGGACTTAAGGGGAGGAGACCGATCATGTGATCCTCTGTACTGGGATCACATGATCGGTCTCCTCTGCACTGACAGGACGTGGAGCTGTGTGTTTACACACACAGCTCCACGTTCCCGCCCGGTCCCGTTGTTTTAACGGGCAATCGCGGGTGCCCGGCGGACATCGCGGCCGCCGGGCACTCGCACCGGGTCCCGAGCGATGCCGCGGGCGCGCGCCGCCGGCGGCGCGCGCGCGCCCCCCAGGCGGCCGGGAATCCGAGGACGTCATATGACGCCCACCCAGGATGGTAGATCCACCTTGTGGGCGTCATATGACGGCGGGCGGTATTGAAGTGGTTAAACTTGCTGCATACACTACACAAATATTATGTAGTTCTTGGATCCACAAAATATGAATGAACGTGCCACAAGCGACAGTCTCACACACACACCTCAAGTTATATGATTATTTCTATACAATGAACCGCTCCCTTGCATATTCTTTGCACAGACACATAGAGCCAACACATTTTTCAAACCTACATTAACAGAGAATTTTATTAAAATAGTTGAGGACCACTCAGCAGCCAGCGACTGCTAAGATGATGATCACTGCATAGGAGTATGTAATGTACAGCGCATCCTTCAAAATGCCATAGGGCATAATATGCTGGAAGTATTATAAAGCAGATGTGCCTTCTATGGCCATGGCAAGCATATATACATGATTCCATACCTTGAAGTAGAAAAGATGTAGCTGGATAGCCGCACTCCAAATTATTCAACTTTATTTCAAAAAATATAATAAAATCATAGCATCTAGGCTTGTGTACAGACTAACTGCACAGCTGCTGACATGTTTCACACCGAACACGATGCTTAGTCATAGCTAATGAGCAGAATATACATACAGAGCTATATACACACACACAAGCAATTAAACAAATGAATGAAATATGTGTATAACGAGATAGCAATTAGGGAAGCACCTGTGAGCATCCAAAATCTGAAGGTAACATTTAAATGGATGGAAGGAAAATACCTTTTTCACCTAAAACACTTGAATCAAGCTGACATGTTGAAAGCATACATAATGGTAATACATAAATAACATGATGAATCTTATCTTTAGGTGAAGAGGTACAGGTGCAACCTAAAAAATAAATAAAAAATTACATATGTAAAAACATTTTTCATTTTGTATGTAAAAAATCGCACGCATCGGCAGACACACAGAAAAAAGAAAGAAACAAACTTTCAATGTGTGTGCATGCCGATAATATCAGAACTGCCAGAGAAAAGCACAAATATTCCCTAAAAATGACACATCCCAAAAAAAATTATTCCATACCTTGCTGCTTGGAATGGACATAACAGTAATAAATAACTATGGATAGGTGGCATATGAGCCCATTTCCATTGCTGCTTTGCTCGTAGCATTCAATTCGTTAGCAGGCTTGTCAGGTTTGTATTATTATTTTTATTTTTTAATAAAATGTTGGCATGCACACCTTATCAGAACAGAAGATACAAAAGCAGCATTATTTGGACATGCAACACACACACTGCAATCTTTGACCAGACTATGCAAATTAAACAATTGTGTTTGATATGCTATGTAGATTCAGTCACTGCTGTTCACTATGTACATGTACATCTACACACTTGTGCAAGCTTACATTGCAAGCGTACAATAGCATTCTATCCATGCTCGTGCTAATTTCCCTTTAGTAAATTGGTCTTGTTGCTTCTTTGATTGAAAGACAAACTTGCTACCTGGGTATACTCTCAAATTAAAATGTATCTATAGCCAAAACACCTTTTTAAATTTTGGATAGAGTAAGGAAGGGTTAAGAAAGAAGTAAACCCTCAAAAAAAAAGAAAAAAAAAAAAAAACCCTGCAAGACAAAGGCATAATTAGCTAGTATGCATAGCATCACTTACCTCAGATCGAAGCCCCCGCATCGGTCCTCTTCTCCCCCTCCGACCGCCGACATGTTCTCCCGGAGTGACTTCCGGGTATCGCGGCTCCGGCGCTGTGATTTGCCAGAGCCGCGATGCCATCACTCCGCGCATGCGCACGAGAGCGGCACAGTACAACTGAAGCATCGGCATATAGCGCCGTTGCTTCAGTTGTCTCAAGTGCGCATGTGCCAAACTTGGCAAGTTGACTCCATAACACTACCACCACTAACTAACACTACCCTTAACCGTAACCACCACTAACACACTAACCGCAAGCCGCCGTCTGCCTACCTGATCAGCGTGTCATGCAGACAGATGGCGGACATTGCAGTGTTCAAAAGCCACACCTTCTCGTCTGTGATAGGCGGAACACTCAATTTCACAGCAGGCAGTGTTCAGCCTATCACGAACATCCTCTCATCTTCGTCTGTTTTATGAGGATGAGTGGATGTCCGTGATAGGCAGAACACTGAATGCTGGGAAATTGAGTGTTCCCGCTATCACAGATGAGGAGGAGGCGTGGCTTTTGAATACTGGAATGGCCGCCGCCCGCCGGGATGCCGCCGATCAGGTACACGGTTTATAATATAATATACTATAATATAATATACTGTATAATTTAATATAAAGTAAGTTTATATATATATATATATATATATAACTAGTGAGAAGTAATTTAATATCAATACTAGGTTTAGTATATTGTATATGCATAGTATATTTTTATATAGTATGTGTTTTAATTCTGCTGTAGTACATTGCACAATCAAAAAATAAAGCCCACATCTTTGGTTCAAAAAAAATCTCACTCAGAATTTTCCATTAGGTCATTTGTTTTACATATGTTAAAAATTGTGTTTATATATGAAACTTGTACATAAGTGCTAGCTGATGCAATCATAGTGATTATCACACTGACCTGCACTGTAATTAAATGTTATTTTATCAGGGCATAATTCAGAGGATACTACCACTGACTATAAATGTATAGGGTGCTATTTACAAAGTATATTAAAACCCTAAAACTGATCCATTGCCCACCCCCATATCTGGCATTTTAAGTGGCTATTCTCATCACCATTCAAGTGTCCAGATGTTGGCATTGTGTCCACTGATTTAGATGTTAAAATACTTTGTAATTAGTTTGAAGTTCAAACTTTGAACTTAGTTATTTTTCCCCTCAGCAAGGACTACATTTTTCAGGCTTGTTGGCCATTTAATTGCTGAGTGTTCTGCTCCTTGTCTGCTGTTTGGGCATTCAAAGTGTTTCTTTAATATGCCAAGAAAAAAGCACAAAGCAGTTTTGTTAATGTTGAAAATAAAACAAAACCTTTCCTGAACACTGACTTTTAACTCATTTAAAAGGTGGAAATGGGGTAGATCAGTATTTTGACTTGACCAAAATAAATGACTTGACTTGCTTGACTTCTAGCAGGGACTCAACTTGACTTGCTTGCTTTGCACCACAGTAACTTGGGACTTACTTGAGACTTGAAGGTAAGACTTGAGACTTGCTTGTGACTTGCACATGTGTGACTTACTCCCATGTCTGGTGCTGGGACCCTTACTTTTTAATATCTTTATAAATTATATTGGGTCTGGGATCAAAAGTAACATTTCCGTCTTTGCAGATGACACCAAGCTATGCAGTAAAATAACGTCCTTACAGGATGTCTCCAATTTACAAGCCGACCTCAATGCTCTGTCTAATTGGGCGACTATGTAGCAGATGAGGTTTAATGTTGATAAATGTAAAGTTATGAATTGGGGGCTAAGAATATGCATGCATCATACATGCTAGGGGGAGTACAACTGGGGGAATCCATAGTGGAGAAGGATCTGGGGGTTTTGGTAGATCATAAGCTCAATAATAGCATGCAATGCCAAGCTGCGGTTTCCAAAGCGTGCGCTCCACGGGAACAGGAAGTGGCGTCAGTGGTTAGATCCTTGGCTGGAAATTACGTCGACGCGTTTTGCCCCTCCTCCAGGGCGTCATCAAAAGATGTCTTTTGATGACGCCCTGGAGGAGGGGCGAAACGCGTCGACGTAATTTCCGGCCAAGGATCTAACCACTGACGCCACTTCCTGTTCCCGTGGAGCGCACGCTAAACCAGCTGCAACCGCGGAAGTATCTGAGAAGTTTGCCTTCCTGTATGCATCCTGTAAGTAGCGCAGAGCGCGCATTTTAAAAATCCTTCTACAACACTTTAAAATTTGCTCTCTTCTATTACCGGTACAATATCTCCAAGAACATCACTGTGCCTTGTGTGCATGCATCGCTCCCTGGATCCTCTCATCCCACTGGCTTGTTTATTCAGCTTTGCTTTTGTGCCTACTTGCCGAACCACAGCTTGTCTGCATATCTGCCCTCTGCTTTGCTGCTCTGTCTGTCTGCTAGCCCGGTGAGTCTATTCCAAGAAGGAGCTCATATGTACATTTATTTTGGTTCTTGTTTTTTTGGGACAATAACTGGACTTACTCACATTCATTTTATTTATTTATATATTTTCTTACCACATGTAGGTTGTGGTTTATCACTTATTTCATTTTGGTATCTATGAAATAATTTTATGGTTACTATTCAATCATGTCACTTATGTAATAATTTATCACACACAGTATTTGATGCTAGTTTATTTTTTATGGGATTGGTTTGTGTCAGACATGTAACCACTTCACACACATTATTGATGTTTGTCAATTTTGTGGGATCATTTATTATTTTGTCACAATTTTTGTTTGCCAGCGCTGTTTTATTGGTTTAAGCATTTTCTGAAGGTTATAGCACTTTCTTATCAGCAGCTGCACATTTTTTGTGTTTTCTTTTTTAATATTGCACACGTTTATTCCAGCGCCGTTTCTTTGTTTATATAAAGTCCTTTCTTGTATTAGGAGAGGTATGGACTCCAGAGAGAGAAATATCATTTTGCCCCTGTTCAAATCATTAGTAAGACCTCATCTGGTATATGCAGTTCAGTTTTGGGCACCAGTTCTCAAAAAGGATATTGGGAAACTGGAGAAAGTGCAGAGAAGGGCAACTAAACTGATAAGAGGCATGGAGGAGCTCAGCTATGAGGAAAGATTAGAGGAACTGAATTTATTCACACTTGATAAGAGGAGATTAAGGGGGATATGATCAACATGTACAAATATATAAGGGGTCCATATAGCGAACTTGGTGTTGAGTTATTCACTTTACAGTCAACAAAGAGGACAAGGGGGCACTCTTTACGTCTACAGGAAAAGAGAATTCATCTCCAAATACGAAAAGGTTTCTTCACAGTAAGAGCTGTTAAAATGTGGAATAGACTCCCTGCAGAGGTGGGGTTAAAGGGGGGAGAGGGGGGAAGGGGGTTTGAAGGGAGAAGGGGGAAGGAGAGGAAGGTAAGGGGAGAAGAGAAGAGGTGAAGGTGAACAAGGGAAATGGGGAGGGGGGAAGGGGAAGAAAGGGAGGAGGAAGGGGAGGAAGGGGAGGAAGGGGAGAAGAAACTGGGAGGGGGGAGGAAAAGAGAAGGGGGGTCCATGGGAAAAGGGGGGGAAAGGGCAGGAGGGATGTGATGGGCCCCATAGTGGGGGTTGGGAAATGAATGGAATAAAGATATGAGTAAATATGTGACTGGGATTTATGAAGGGGCGATGAATAATCAGCTCACCTGAGAGTAATAATTACCATAAATAATACAAGATATCGAATCTCCAGGGGACATAAGGGAACCATTCAGGAGCTGGCCATCTGACAACTGAACAATTTAAAGGGGTAGTGGAAGCTTATGGGTAGAGAATTGGTAAACCAGTTCAATAGAATCCTGATATCAAGACCCCTGTATATTGCTCCAGAGTCAGTTAAGCATTGGGAAGGGAACGGTCTGTGGAGATGGAGGAATATGACAGAATAAGTAAGTGACCAGCTGGTGCTGATAAGAAAGCAATTGCCAGAGAGAAACACAGGGGCAATAAATAAAGGTAAAAATTAGACATGTGCACACTAAAATATTTTGTTTCGGAATTTTGTTTTCATCCAAAAAATGTATTTATTTAGTTACCCCCGAAATTCGTTTTTATTTATTTTGTTTCGTTAAAAAATGCATTTGTCCGAAAATCTGAAATAATTAAGGTCGAATCTGTCATTGAAGGCTTATGGTGTCTGTCAAATGTTCTAAGAAGATTCGACAGAGCAGCTAAACTGTATGACGCCGCAATCGTACATTTCTGGTCGAATGTTCCGCCTACAAGCTATAGTAGAATTCTAATGTTGTATGACACTAGTAATAATTATATTTATTAAATATTATTACTAGTCAACCAACATTAGAATTCTTCCATAGCCTATGGGCGGAGCATTTGACCATAAATGTCCGCTTACGGCGACTGCTTCGTTGAATATTCATGTCGAATCTTTTCTCTCTATGTCGAATAATCTTGGACTAATAGAGTTAGGTTAGGCACATTCAACCTTTTTTGCTATTGTCTCTATAATGTTGAATCTTTTCTCTCTATGTCAAATCTTTTCTCTCTATGTCAAATCTTTTCTCTCTATGTAGAATAATCTTCAACTAATAGAGCTAAGGTTAGGCACAGTCGACCACAGGTTCGATGGACACAGATCGCTATTGTCAGCGTCATGTGAAATCTCCTATTTATATCGAACAGTTGCAACGAAAATGAAAATAAAGCATTTGTTTATGTCGGATCTTTGAGTTTTCGGATTCTGCGCGTTCGTTATCGTTTGTTAAAACGATAACGTAAATACCCGAAATTGGGACGAAAATGTATTCTCGAGGAAAACTAATGCACATGTCTAGTAAAAATAAGGTGTATAATCTCACGGCAAAAATGCCAGTTATCTCACCCAGTTCCAATGGTTCCAAGACATGTCCCCTGGAGAGAGTTCCGTGGTGCTCATTCACAGGCGAAGCCCATTAAATGAGCTCCCCGACCCAGAGACGCACAGCACGATTGATAAAAAGGGAGGGAAGGGAAGGGGAGGGAGGACAAAAGAGGAGTAGAGAAAAAAAGGAGAGAAAAGAGAAAAAATAAGGGGGGTTTGAGGGGATGGGGAAGAAATAAGAGAGGGGGGAGGAAAAGTGGGGCTGGGATAAAAAAACAAAGGGGACAAGATGAACCACAAAAAAACTATAAGAAAGATTTGTAAGATATGGTCTTGTTTAAACCAGGGAATGCGGTGGCATTCAGATGCTCGATCCAGAACGTCTCCTTCTGGAGGATCACCCTATCCCAGTCACCTCCCCTAGAATTAGATTGGACCCCCTCAAGAACAAAAAAACAGATAACTGTAGTGTCATAACGGTGATGGAATGTGTCTACCTATAGTGGTCAATTTGCCATTACTCGAATAAAATAGGTGGTCCCCGATGCGTTGTCTTAGTTCTCTGTTTTGCCCACGTAAAATGCCTGGCATTTACATATCATGAGGTAAATTACACCCTTAGTACCGCAGTTTGTAAAGCAACGTGGCTTCCTGATTGATCGGGAGGAGAATCAGAAAGACAATAGCGAATATTAATTCGCTATTGTTACACAAGTGCTCTGCGCCCCGAGCCCACCCTTTTTTGAAGCCAATTATAGCTCAGGTTCTAATCACGTGCTTAAAAAAAAACATTGAAATCCATGCGTCCGGTGCGCTGCATGTAGATTAGGGGCCCGGCTCATGGATTAGGGGGGCAGCGCCCAACAGTAAGTGGGTCCTGAGACCCGATTAACCGGGAGTCCTAAGACTCCCTAGCCAATCAGGTCTCAGGTCCCGCTTCCTGATTGGCCGGGAGGAGAATCAGGAAGACGATAGCGAATATTAATTCGCTATTGTCACACAACTGGGTGGGCTCAGGGCGCAGTCCTCTGAACCCTGAGCTTTCCCTTTTTTGAAGCCAATTAGAGCCTCAGGCTCTAATCACGTGCTTAAAAAAAACAAACCCTATGAAATCCATGCGTCTGGTGCCCTGCATGTAGATTAGGGGCCGGGCGCATGGATTAGGGGGTGGCGCCTGACCCGTATGTATGCATGGCCCCCGTATGGGCACCACTGCTTTTAACTGTACCTGAAAGCATCATTTTGATATTTGCTACCACTGCATTTGTAATTTTTAATGTAAATTCACAGCAACAAACTCTTCACTACGCACAGAATACATTTTCCTTCTATGAAAGTGTAGCTAGCCCTGCTGGAAGTATAGGTAGGCTTTCCATAGCTGTCAGTTAAAAATTAAGGGGAGTTTTACAATTTTTTGCTTATTAATGTAACTATTGATCTATTAGCTATCTGTCATAGGATCTCTTAGATTATGTTCTTAGCACTGTCATAATCTGCATAACAGGCAAGGGTCTAGTCACAAACGTGTAATGCCTGCTGTATTTTCATTACAATTCATTCTTACAATTGAAATGGATGTATTCAGTTTAATTAAAGTTTTATTACACAGAACAACTGAATTTACCCCATGCATGTTATACTATTGATTGTGCAGTAATCTGCAATCAAAGGTCAATTCACAAAAATAATTGCATGGGTTTTCACTCCTTAAAATATCACTACCTTATGTCTGGAGTTAATTGTGAGGTTTACTGAGGTGAAGAAGGAGCCATTTCAGATAGAGATAAAATAATGATTTATAATAAATATATGCTGCGGTGGTTTAATATTTCATCTGAAAAAGAAGAAAAAAATAATAACTATTCCAAAGCTTTGTGATTTTAGAAAGTTACTGTCAGTTAAAATAGCAAACACAGCTCGAATAACTAGTACAGCTCATACAATTACTATTATTAGGCAGTTTGTATGATAAATATACCAGTCTGCAAGCAACATTTGTAGCCTAACAAAGCTGTGTTATCCTATATATATTCAAGAATGTGATTATATTATGTCATTTTTAACTGTATTATTCAATAACTACAGAGTGCAAGCATAATGTGCTCACGATGCTTGCACTCTGTAGTTATTGAATAATACAGTTAAAAATGACACAATATAATCTCATGGGCTAGCACAAAGGTACTCCGTAATAAAAAGAAACAACACCATTTCATCATTCAAAAATATTTATTTATTGGAAATATTTGGCCACGGTGTTATCCATGGGGGATAAACTTTGAAATTATAAATTTTAATAAATATAAGGCCATCTCGACTAAAATATATTTAAAACAAAATTAAGTGGTGTCCATCCAGCCAATGCTGGACGACTATTCCCCCACGAGGACAACAACATGACTTTGCTGAAAATCGGGAGGGTGGGTGGGCGCTGAGGTCCGGTGCAAACGGTCTGAGGAGACACAGCTTCAGGCCCTTTTATAGGCTTCCTCAGCTCAGGTTACAGTAACCGCCAAATTGCACCAATCAGCTGCTCCATTAACTTAACCAATCCCATGGCTGTTGCTGCCCAGGGAAACTGCAGTGACCAATGGCAACCTGTAAAATAAACAAAGCACAGCAGACTGCGGATCCCCCTTTGAGCTATCCCATGTTGGTCCAGCATATTGCTAAGACCTTTCATGGGCTAGCACAAAGGTACTCCGTAATAACAAAGAAACAACACCATTTCATCATTCAAAAATATTTATTTATTGGAAATATTTGGCCACGGTGTTATCCATGGGGGATAAACTTTGAAATCATAAATTTTAATAAATATAAATATAAGGCAATCTCGGCTAAAATATATTTAAAACAAAATTAAGTGGTGTCCATCCAGCCAATGCTGGACAACTATTCCCCACCGGCCGAGGACAGCCACAAAACTAATGGCTGAGCCCCCCCCCCCCCCATGGCTGTTTCAATTATGGACTGCAAATCCATATTAAAAATGTCTAAACCCATTGGTGATAAATGTATGATATCCTTCCTAAATAAACCTGGCACAAAACCTTCCAATTCATAGTGGCAAAAAGACAGATCACCAGATAGATTTAGAAAACTGTGAATCATTCTGTTGAGGCGTCTCCTTATCCTCTCTAAATAAAATAAATTACCGCAAGGAGACCACAACAAGCATGGCATCATCTCCGAAAAGGCCAATACCACCGACGGAAACATTAGCTTTAAGGAAAAAAGGGTTCTTTTAATTTCGCACATTAACTCCCAAGTACCCATTTTTCCTAATTAATTTGCTCCGGCATGCACAATTAAAATATGCAGAGAAGGCCATATGCTGGCTAGATAATCTATCTGCTCTTTAAGGTCCCGTCACTGTAAACCCCTAACACCTGACCAAAAAATCATCTTCATCAATTTATCTTCCGGGAGGCCCAAAACCTCCGCTGTAGTGGTCGCCCCTATTCTAAAAGAATGGGAAGAAAAGGAAAAGCCAGAGAGATTCAGGCATTTCAAGCATGCGGCCAAAACAGCAGAGAATTGGTACCTGGATAGAGAAGACTTGTCCTGGTGAATAAAAAATGAACCCTCTGAACAAGGTCTGACTGACATGTAGTTAGATATGTGAAATACTAGACAAATCACTGGATTAGCAGAACTAGACAAGGAAAACCATTGACCATTACCTACCGGACGAGACTTTGACCTACAAAGGAAAAGATTAACAGACTTATTATTTAACAACACATAATAACTACGGAGATAGGATAAGAATTTACGATTTATAGCCCTGAATTCCCCAATTCTAAGGGCCCCAAAGAAAGCGACTGAATAAGAGCAGCTCAAACTCAGAGGAACATACCGATTGTAAAATCTCAAGGAGGTCTACAAGCAAATTGACAGAGATGGGACGCCTATTATCCCTAGAAGGTTTAGACCTCCTGAAACCCTTCAGAGTTTGACTAACCTGAAAGAAAGAAGTCAGGGGTGGAGCACCTGAAAATTTCAGAAAGAAAGATACTCCCGCTAAAATTTTACTCACAGAGGCCGGACTAAGCTTAGACTGGATGAGGGAAGACGTGAATGCTAAAGCAATGTAAGAAGATATGTTCAATTCATCTAAATCTAAATTATTGCAAAAGGCACACCATCTTAACCATGACAACTTATAGTCTGACCATGTCTTTGCTGACACAGAATTTCTGAGGCTGGAAAGTATCAGCTCCAAAACAAGCCCCAGAGGAAATCTGGGCAAGGGGTTCCATTTGGATCTGCTGTCGGTGCCAATTCCCGAAACTTCTTGAACTGCGAGATAAAGCATCGGCAATGTTATTATTTATACCAGCTATATGCTCGGCTTTCAGCCAGATGTTAAATCTCATACAGTGTAATACCAGAAAACGTAGTAACTTAATAACCTGCTCAGATTTGGAGGATAACGTGTTAATGGCAAAGAAAACACCTCTGTTATCGTGTAGACCTTGACCCTTCGGTTCATGAAAGAATCCTTCCAAATTACTAATGAGAGTATGACCGGGAATAGCTCCAGAAGGACAAGATTCTGAAGAATATCCCTCTTTAAGCAGGACCTTTTTACGCAATGAGGAACCATTGAAGTTAGACAGAAAGGCATCCCAAATTCTTAGGTCTTCTTTAATACCTTTGAATCTTCATACCACTAATAGCAAGGGAAAACCTGCGAGAAAATACTCTAGCCTGAATTCCATAGCGGCCGAATCAATTGTGATTCCAAGAAATTCGATAGAAGTAGAGGGAAGGACTGTTTTCCCATGTGCGAGCGGAACACCAAAGTGTTCGCAAACATTGAAAAACATCTGTAAGGATTCTAAGCAAACCAGGGATTCACACGGGCCCACAAATAAAAAATCGTCCAGGTAATGGAGAGAACCCCCATGTGGATAGTTAGCTGATAAAACCCAGTTTAAAAAGGTAGAGAATGATTCGAAATAAAAACAAGACAACGAAAACCCCATTGGAAGACATTTATCAAAAAAGAATTGACCCATAAACTGAAAGCCTAATGAATTGAAACCTTGGGGGTGGACCGGAAGGAGGCGAAAAGCCGATTTAATGTCAGCCTTAGCCAACAAAGAACCTTGACCAAATTTCCTTAACAGAAGTAAAGCTTCATTGAAGGAAGAACAGGGGCATCCACCTCTGAGACCTCATCATTCAAAGATGAATCCAATGGGTAAGAAAGGTGGTGAATCATCCGGAAGCAACCACTTTCTTTCTTAGGAACTATTCCGATCGGGGACAAACGAAAATTTTTAAATGGAGGAGAAGAGAAGGGGCCTGCAATTTTGCCCTCCGTCAGCTCCTTGGATATTTTTTCTTGAACTACATCAGAATAAATAACCGCTGACTTCAAATTCTGCACCATAGTGCAACCTGTCCCTCTAAAAGCCGGGACCAGAAAACCATCCCTGAAGCGTTTAGTTAGCAGGGCCGCCATCCTGCGGTCTGGGTAATGCTCTAACCATGGGAGCATTCTTTCCAGATTCACTGGAGTCATTGCCTTTCCCATGAGCTTCCCTGAGAAATGGCTGAAAAGAGGTTGCGGCGGATTTGCGAAAACATCTACTGGCCGCATGATTTTCACTACAATTTGAGCACTCATGCTTGTATCTGCAATTTGATAGGAATTTGCATTGCCCATCATTAAAAGCAAAGCAAAAACCTTTGCGAAATACATTCTGAGGATTGGCTGCTGGTCTGCTAGGAGTGAAATGAGGTCTAGGTGGAAGCATAAGATTCAACCATAAGCCCACGTCCTTAGAACCCCAGTGCAATGAAGGATGTATTGCTAGTTTTTATCGGAAGTTTTCATCATAAGTGAACCATGCAGAACTGCCGAAATGGCGAAAGGCTTCTGAAATTATATCCAGATGTTGAAAGAGACCTGAACATTTATCAGGAAATAATTCGCCCATGACTGCTGCATAAATGCAAAACGCTTGTAACCAATTCTGGAGGGTTTTGGGGATGGCCCTCCTCCTATTCTCCTCAGACCTATCCCCTGGTTTGTCAGTTTTATACAAAAATTATTTTGACGCGGGTAACAATGATAACATATCTAGGAATTCTCCCCTCCAAATCTTATCTTTTACTGCCTTAGGCAAATGAAAGCCCAACGGGTCAATATACATGGAAGGGGCTCTTTAAAAGAGGATTCCCTGGCTAATAAGGCAGTGGGTCTGAGGGGCAAGGAAGGGTTAATGATTTTAGAGCGAGCAAACATATCTTTACCTGAGTGGATTCATTAACATTCTGCCATATGGAGCCAACATCATTCAAATAATCTGGAAATTGTAAAGTATCTGTAGCACCATTACCATGTGCCCCTGAAGGAATATCATCCTTATCATTATAAACTGTATTAATATTATTAATGTTAGCACCAGTGACCTGTGCTCTCTGACATAACTTAGCAACAACATTAGTCTGCTGCGTTAGCTCTGCACCAATAACTTGTGCCTTTGTATTTGTTTTAAACTGCATGTTTTGCAAACCATTCCCTGCACCAGATACCTGTGCTCCACTTGTTTTAATAATAAAATCATTATCAATATTTTGCAAACCATTTCCTGCACCAGATAACTGTGCCCCTTGTGTTTCCATAATAACATCATTAACATCTCTACCTGCACCAGAAACCTGTGCCCCTTGTTTTCTAACAACAATCTTATCAGCACCATTATCATGTGCCCCTTTGAACTTTTGTAAAACATTAGATAAAAAATCAACCAAACACAGGAATTCAGAAGCATGAGACACCACACACTGCTCGCCTTCACTAACACTTTGAAGCTGCTCACCCACTGCTTCAGCTGCAGACTGAGTAGCACTGCTCTGCCTCAGAAGAGGAGCATACTGTAATGACACATCAATGGCTCTTTCACCGCTTGTCAGCTGAGGAGAAGCAGTAAGTCTCTGACGCTTCTTCTTTCTTCCTGGCTGCTATCTTGTCCCGCCCCCGCCTGGGGCCGACATCTTCTGTGATGTAGGGGGAGCAGAGCCGCCCTCTTCCCCAAGGCACCGCAATAGCCACTCCTTACCGCCTCTGCTCTCCTCCCTTTCTAACAGGCGGCATAGGAGAGACTCACGGCTGTCTGGGGAATGGCGCTTCATCTCAGGAGCTCCGCTGCGGTCCGTTCCAGCGCTGAGGTCCGGTCCAAACGGTCTGAGGAGACACAGCTTCAGGCCCTTTTATAGGCTTCCTCAACTCAGGTTACAGTAACCGACAAATTGTACCAATCAGCTGCTCCATTAACTTAACCAATCCCATGGCTGTTGCTGCCCAGGGAAACTGCAGTGACCAATGGCAACCTGTAAAAATAAACAAAGCACAGCAGACTGCGGATCCCCCTTTGAGCTATCCCATGTTGGTCCAGCATATTGCTAAGACCTTTCATTCTACCAAGTGGAAAGACATGTCTGAGGTGAAGCAGAACATTTAGCTTTAAGCTGACCATACACTATATAATCTTTACAATCTCCTTTAGATATATTTATGTAGTGTAGGGGCCTTCCTTATTGCATACAAATTTAATTATTTTTTTAGGTTTGCCCTTATATTACATCGTTTTGGTAATTCTAAAGAAGATTGTATGGAGATTGTACAATCTTATTGCATAGTGTTTGGCCAGCTTTGGCTAATTGACAAAAGAAAAAGGCACTCACAACTACCTCATTAACTATGTTAATTGAGGTTGGAACATTCACAGTAGACACAACAGGCTTAGGTAGAGTCACAAGGAAGAGTGTGGTTGGGCTATATATTGCTAAGACCTCAACTGGAGGCTGACATTTTTAACTTAACTCAACTTAAGTCACAATAATGTTAAATGTAATCAGGTAGCATCATTTGCGTTAATCTATACCAGGGATCCTCAAACTACGGCCATCCAGCTGTTGTGGAACTACACATCCCATGAGGCATTGCAAAACTCTGACATTCATAGATATGACTAGGCATGATGGGAATTGTAGTTCCTGAACAACTGGAGGGCCATAGTTTGAAGACCCCTGATCTATACTCACAGAATCACTAAAAATCATTATGGCTATGCAGGCAGAGCCGATCCGCCCTATACACTCACTATGCAAGATGCATAGGGCTCTGCGGCTGTGGGGGGGCCCCCAAGGGTGGATCGGTTCTGCTTCCCGAGCTCCAATCTCCTCCTCTCCCTCCTCCTCTTGTCACACAGCGGGAGTCGAAGGACCGCTGTGTCTCAGAGCTGACTGAAACCTTCGGCCAGCGCTATGACAAAGATCCCGCACTCCTCCTAGACCAGCTCGTGTGATAGATACAGTGTTCTGTCTATCACACAAGCTGGTCTAGGGGGAGGGTGGGACTTTTGTCATAGCGCAGCATAACATTTCACATTGAGCACCGTGACACAGCGGGAGATGCCTGCTGTGCATAATCCACTGGCACTGACTGGTGAGGCTACATTGATTGCCACAGTAAGACTGCAATGATGGGCACCATTAGGCTGCAATGATGATGGGCACAGTAAAGCTGCAATGATTGGCATGGTGAGGCGGCAATGATTGGCATGGTGAGGTGGCAATTATTAACACAGCAATGCTGCAATGAAAAGCATGGTAAGGCTGCAATGATAAGCATGGTAAGGCTGCAATGACTGGCATGGTGAGATGGCAATGATGGGCACGGTGAGGTGGCAATTATTAACACGGTGAGGCTGCAATGATAAGCATGGTAAGGCTGCATTTATTGACATGGTGAGGTGGCAGTGATGGGCACGGTGAGGCTGCAATGATTGGCATGGTAAGGCTTCAATGATTGGCACCGTGAGGTGGCAATGATGGACACAGTGAGGCAGCAGTGATGGGCACAGTAAGGCTGCAATGATGGGCACAGTGACGTGGCAATTATTAACATGGTGAGGCTGCAATGATGGGCACGGTGAGGCTGCAATGATTGGCGCGGTGAGGATTTAAGGAAGGCTCTCTGGGGACCCTGATGCAAGGAGGGGCTCTCTGAGGACACTGATGTAAGAGGGGCTCTCTGGGGACCCTGATGTAAGGAGGGTCTTTCTGGGGACCCTGACGTAAGGGGAGGCTCTCTGGAGACCCTGATGTAAGGGGAGGCTCTCTGGGACCCTGATGTAATGAGGGGCTTTCTAGGGGCCCTGACGTAAGGGGAGGCTCTCTGGGGACCCTAATGTAAGGAGGGAGGCTCTCTGGGGACCTATGCTCACGGCATCATGGGTCATGTAGAGGGCCCCTTAGCAGAATTTTGCTTAGGGCCCCAGGGAGGTCAGGATCGGCACTGTATGCAGGGTATAGGAAAGTCAGCCCAAGAGATAATTGCTGCACATGCACAACTGGCTTCACTAACACCATATTGGGGTGGCATCTGCAAATTTTACTGTTGACATTTCTAGCAAGGCTACCAGGCTGCACAAGACACTGGAGGACTAGGGGATGTTGCTAGGACTGTGAAAGACCTGTGACACCCTTAGGTTCAACCTCAACACACTTCTTGTCTCATCACTTCACCCCTCTCAAATGACAAACTTTTTTTTTTTGTGAATAAGTAGGAGCACTATGTATCTCCTACTAATGTGCATCTAGGGGTGGTACCTAGGGGTCTCATTATTAAACGAACTTCCAGATTCTAATAAGTGAAGAGGTCCCTGTTCACATCAACATGAGGTCCCCCTGTGTTGAAAACATGTGGTCTGGTATAGTTGAGTAGGGGGAGGCAGAGACCCACCCCCTTCTATCCTGTCCTGCCAAGCTGCATGCTTATATAAAGATCTGGTGTGGATGTTTGAGTGGAGGCTCACGCTTTTTAGTTTCTTCTTTATGCCATACCTGAAGGGTCAGGTATCTATGAGAGACACACCTTATTTTTTTTCGTGTGTTGAGTCCCTCTTAAAATTCATACCAGACCTGAAGGGCTTGGTATGAATTATGGTAGAACCAAATGTCACTTTTTCTTTTAACTATCTCTGACTCCTTTGCTTACATGGCATGACTTTCATGTTTACCAGTGGCCATAATAACTAATAATTCTATGCATGAATAATTCTATGCCCCCTCACCCCCAGCATACAGCCCACAATCCTTACCTGAGCTCCCTCTGATCCAGCGATGTTCACAACTGTACCAGGACTCTCCCTCCTCACTGGCTGAGACAGTAGCGGGAGCCCATTGGCTCCCACTACTGTCAATCACAGCCAGTGAGCCAATGAGGAGAGAGTGGGAGGGGTTTGCGAGCCACGGCTCTGTGTGTCTTATGGAAACATAGAGCAGTGGCTCGGGAGTAAGCATGGAGCGCCGATGGGGGACCCCAAAAGAAGAGGATTGGAGCTGCTCTGTGCGAAACCACTTTACAGAGCAGGTACTATAAGTATAACATGTTTGTTATTTAAAAAAAACAAGCTTTAATACCACTTTAAGCTCATGCCTACTGCTACTTTTTTGCTTCTTTTCTGCTTGCTTCTCTGCTCCTCTTTCAGAGACTGCATGACTTCTGTACCTTCACAGTCTAAGGCCCCTTTCACATGGACGGTCCGTTCAGGTCCGCCTGTCAGTTTTTTTAGGCGGACCTGAAAGGACGCTCCATAGACCTCTATGGAGAGTCGGATGTCAGCGGTGACATGTCCGCTGACATCCGACCCGCTCCGATCCGAAAAAGTGTGACGGAGGAAAACCCTATTCTTCCATCCGTCTGCGGATTGGATCGGGTGACGACGGATTCTACGGTCCGTCATCATTCGATCCCCCATAGGGGAGAGCGGCGCTCTGACAGGTCTGTCCCTGCACAGAGTGCAGAGACAGACCTGTCATCTTCCTGCTCAGCGGGGGGTCGACGGAGCGATCCCCTGCTGTGCAGAGCGGGCTCCATACACGGACACGTCCGTGTGAAAGAGCCCTAAGTTAAAATTTACAAGAAAACATTGCTTCCACAAATATGGTATAAAAATACTGTACATTTAATTGTAATACTGGAAGTAAAACCTCTTTCCCTGAAACATAACATTCATCTGAAGACCATCATACTACGTCATTGTAAAAGATCGGTCATATCAGCAATAATGGTCTGCCCCCATTCCCAACATGTCACGCACATAGATTGACTACAATATGCATGTTTAAAATATTAGATGTTCCACAATCTAAAGACTTGAGGCTTTGTCCAATAAACGACAATCACAAACTGCATGACTAAAAGAAAGGCCCTGCTTTCCAATGGCAGATGGCATGTTTTGTAAGAACCGTTAGTAATGATATCTACTCATGTTGCAGTGACATAATGCAACTTCTAACAATCATACAATAATGAAATTGTTATGCATTACTATCTGTAGTTAACTACTGTTCAATACAAAACCTATTAGGAGTAGTTCAAAAGGCCATTTTTTGCTGATGAAATTATACAATCATGGATTACCCCAGAGCAGTGCCCTTAAAGCGGAAGTAAACCCATTGATTAAACAGTTTTGAAAAACGGTTACATTCCCGGCATGCCGGGAATGCAATTCATCACATTGGTCGTGCTCTAAACCAAACTGTCAAACCATCCAATGGCTAGTGTCATAACTGATCACATGTGCAGCACCATGGCAGTTGAAGATTAAACAGAGGCCAAGATGGCAGCTTCCTTGGCTAAAAACAATAGGAGGGTTTACTTTCACTTTAGAGCGCATGTCCAGCCAAACCATTTTTTTAATTTTGGTTTAGATAGAGTGGGGAAGGGTTAGAACCCCTGATATCCAGTTCTGCTTATGTTTTTCCAGAATGAAAGTGAGAGTACCCTTTCAACAGCAACACAGACAAAAATATGAATGCATTTCTGTAGCAGAGTGGGGGAAGGCTCTGTTAGATTTTTTAATTCTGTCTGTGTTCCTGTTGCTGATTTCCCCCCACTTCTTGATTGGGAAAACAGTTGTCTTCAGGATAGGATATGTGGTCCAGAGCCTTGAATGGCAGTAAAAACCTGACAGGTGCTCTAATCCTTCCCATTCTATCCAAAACTAGAAAAGAGGTCTTTGACTTGACATGCACTTTATTCCTATTGAATGAATGAATGAATGAATGAATGATTTGTATAGCACTAAAAATGCGAACTGAATTGCCTCAAGGCGCTGTATTCGTGCTTTGTTGTCAAGCTTCTTAGGAGAGGTAGCTATTAAAAAGTATATACATTTTTTGTTTAGAACAACATTGAGCTAAGAGTTAAATGGTGAACGCTATCATTTCTAGGTTGAGTGGCTTAGGGAAACGGCGATCCACGGAAATATGTGTTTATTTCAAGAAAAGGCAGATATAAGCTTTTTCTGTAATAAGTCAATTTACCTGCAGAACTAATGTGCAGCAAACCTTGATTAATTGGTTTAAAAAAAAAAAATTGCTTGCTCGGTCTAAAATGATGCAAATGTTCAGGGTGTTTTTTTTTCTCCAGTCAGCTTTTTAATTGGTTTACAGGTTTGTGACCTGCAATTAAAGAATAAAAGGATGTGAACACGTTTATCTTCACTAACAGCAGAATAATGAAATCACTTGGTGGAAATAATTGGGTTTTAAGTAAAGCAATGTTTTAACAACAGCTAATGATTCAGAGCCCCTAGTTTCAGCACACATGGATTAAACTACTAATTATATTACCTTGTTAAAAAAACAGTAAAAAGACATGTATGTAAATCATTCAGAACAATTTGAATATCCACACCAATTATTGCTCTTGAAATTGGTTGCAATCTGGAAAAGGGGTTTATTTTGTGTATATCTCTCTATACTCTGACAATTTTCATTAAAATGTGTGCGCTTCAGCAGAATTCTGAAAGGTTATCAGTAATGGATGAGTCATCAAGTCACATTATTCTTTCAATAAAAGATGAATTATATAGTTTTGCTAAAAACGTAGTCATTATCAGGTTATTCAAATGATTCCTTTCTACAGTGACCACCCTACAGTATATGCATTCAAAATGTACCATTATGGACTGAATTTGCATTGCCAGACTCATGATTTTGCACTCTCATAATTTTATGCTTAACCACTTCAGCCCCGGACTGTAATGCTTTGCGTCTATCTATTAAGCTCTTGTGGTAAAACCAAGGAAGCTTAGACTTCTGAAGTGTATCAATGCTTTACTAAACAGGGAAAAATCTGCACATACAAACTGTAGGATGAACAATACAACACAACTTATAGCTTACAAAATATATGCCTACACATATAAGCATGTACAATTTTACACATGAAGTAAACTAAACAATTACTCAACTTAAGCCCCATACACACGGTCGGACTTTTTCATCAATTTGGTCCGATCGGACAAGGTTGTTGAAAAATCAGACCGTGTGTATGCACCATCGGACAGTGTTCGTCGGTTTGTCCGTCGGACAAAGTCTTATCTCCTGTTGGAAAGATTTCCCGTCAACCCGGTCCGATCACACCAAATCCGAGCGTGTGTACGCTTGTCCGACGGACAAAGTGCTACGCATGCTCAGAAGAAATTCTGTGACGGAAGCGCTCGGTCAGGTAAAACTACCTTTCCTAATCGACACAGCACATTCGTCACGCTGCAATGTTAAAATGTCTTTAATGCAGCGCATTCTCTTTTTCTTTACAATGCAACAAGAATGACATGTTTTAGCTGCTCCTATTCACCCGCACTTCTCACAAACTTACTTCTTTATTACTTTGCAGCATTTATACACTACATGTTTATTTTTACTCTGAACGGAAAAGAATCTTTGTTATTTTTTTTTTTACCATGATTTGTCTTTTTTTTTTTTTTTTTGGGGAATACATATTTGAATGTTTTTTTTTTTTTTTTTTTTGGAGGGGGGTTGTGTGTCTCAAATTACCAAAAACACATTATTTACATTTGTATTTCTTGCTTAAATTTACTAGGAGGTTGTTTGTTGTTGGTGCCCCTTGTTAATTCTACTTTAGGATTAGTGAAATGTACCAGCCTACTCAAAGAAAAATTGTCATTGTAGAAAAGTAAAACACAATAGTCAATGATTATTTCAAATCAAAAAAAACTTTATTTAGGTCACACCAACAAACCAAAGAGGAACGCAGCCATGGTGAAACTTGGGGAATTTGCAAAGTCTTGGCCCCCCACGGCAACCATCATTGTCCAAGCGTAGAAAATTGGGGGCCTGAGGAGTACGTATATTAAGGGGAGTGCAATCTGGTCGTGAAGTCCAAAGTATCCGGAACTGCAGCAGATGCCATCTAGGTCCCCAGGCTCTGGTACTACAAGAGGCTCCATCTTCTCTCACACCAGACTGATTGCAGGTCGTCACTCTCAGGTCTTCCTTCCACGCTTCCTTCCACGCTGTGGCTGTCGTGCTGGTGGGGTGGCAGAAGGAGGAGGAGGAGGAGGAGGAGGCGGAGCATGGTAACTATGGCAAACATGTGTGAGTGGGGTCATCTCCCCAGCCCTACCCTTATTTAGGACATGGAGGATGAGCCCCTCACACATGTTGCGTTGCCCCACCTCCATACCCATAATTTTTGTGACAACCACCGAGCCAAAGGTCTCCTCGTCGGCGGGTGTGGCATGTAGGGAGTCTGAAGCCTCTCTGATCATCCGGAGCGCTGACTGTGCCGCATAACCCCCCCTTCTCGCCCTTTTGTACGGAGGGCGGAGGGGAGGGGTTTGGGTGTCAGTCAGGCTCCGAGGCCTAGCCCCCTCTTGGCTGCCACTACCCAGCTGGTGGCTGCCACTAACCCCTGCCTCCTCCTGACTGCCACCTTCCACAGCCACCTCCTGGCTGAGGTCTTCCTGTGTAGGAAAAAGGGACATAGTTTCAGTTATTTGTTCATCAAACACACACAATTCTCATCTAGTGACTGGTGCAAAATGTTTACAAATAGAAAACCATACAATTCTCAGCCCAGCAGTTTAGATTCTGGCCCCAAATGTCTCCAACACCACTGTCTGTTGATATGTCAAACACGTTAGGAACTAAGCAATTGGCGATCCTGAATTAAGTGAACATCATTCATTATTCCCATAAATGGTAACAAAACTACTATACCTGGAACAAGCTGGGCTCCTCCACCTCTTCCAGACTGGAAGGCCCAGGTTGCTCCTCGGAAGCCTCATCAGGGGTGGGCTGTGCGCAAGGAAGCGTGGAAGGAGGAGTTGAGGTTGGCTCCGTGACATCAGCCTGGTCCTTCAGAAAATGGAGACTCTGATAGTACCAGAGCTTGGGGACATAGACCTCATCTGCTGAAGTTGCAGTTTCCTCAGACTTCACGACCTTCTTCCTCTCCCTGATATACGCACTCCTCAGGCTGCCAATTTTCTTTCTAATATCATCAACAGTTGCCGTGGGGAACCTTGGCTTGACAAATTCCACAAGTTCCTCCAGGGCTGCGTGCCTCTTTGGTTTGTTGGTGTAATGTGGGTGTATACCCTGCCACAATATGGGAAAATCCCTGTATTTGGCAATGAAGAGGGGGAGAAAACTCATGTCGTTGAATCCCTTCATATCAATCTCTGCAAGACACAACAACACACCAAACCCTATAAATTATGTCAGGCTAAACTCTCCTAATCTTCTCCATAAAGAAGCCTCAAGTTCAAATCAGTCTAGGCTAGTTATGTACCAACGTTAAATTGTACCTTCGTTTGTAGCGATCGTCTCGTGTGAGTTTTCTCTCCCCTCGTCTCCCAGATCGTGGCTACGACACAGGCGTGTGACGTTTTATATACACTGCGCATGCTTCAAACTCCGCCCGCCCCTGACGATCTTTCTCGTCTATTCCCCACCCCTTCTCTTTACGGCGTAGTGGGGAGAGCACATGGCGGGGACACAGCAGGTGCGCCACAAATATCCCACCAACGAGGAGGAGGACGAGGAAAGTCCGGAGGCAGAAACGTCCCGATCCCGGAACCTGAAATTCAAGGCCTCCAATATGTCATTTGGAGAAATGTTGGAGATGGTGGACATATTAAAGAGGAGCGACTATGATGGGAAGTATGGGCCTTACCTCAACCCCAATGTCCGCAAGGCCAAGATCATGTCTAAAGTTGTGAGAAGGCTGTACAATAATTTTGGGGTACAACGATCCAAGGAGCAACTCAGGAAACGCTGGTCAGACCTGAAACTGAGGGAGGCCGATCAGTACAGAAAGATCAAGAGAATTCTTCAAAAAAGTAAGTAGTTGTGTTTTGTGTTTGATTTCTTGCTTGCATACTGCTCCATTGTGTTTTGATTTTTACCAAGTTGTACATTCCAAAATGGCCACTTTCAGGTTCGTCTGTGCATTCGATCGTACTCAGCCTCGATCTTTCTGCCACTGTCATGGTCGTGTGTGTGTGCATTCGATCGTACGCAACCTCGATCGTTCGGCCACTTATAATACGATGTTTGGTGTTTTTTTGGGGAAAGGAAGTTTGTTCTCACTAGAAATGTCATCAAGAATGTAAAGCCAATTTATTCAATGTAAAGGAGAGGTCACTCAGTAGCTGTTTACCCATCTGGACTCTAGAGCACTAGTGCTGGGACACCCAAACCCCCTTTTTATTATGCTTTTCCACACATGTGCTCCAGTGGATACTAGAGGGGGGTCTCCATCACACAAACTTCTACCAAAAAGCTAGTCAGTTTAGCACCTTTACAAAGTGACTTCATTCATGTAGTTGACATTTGTAACTGGCCAAACTAAAATAGTGTCCGTCACTTTCAAGCAATGTTTGTCATTTCCTATTTCTGCCCTCAATAGCTTGTGTTGCTAAATCTTCCTTTTGGACATTCTCATAGGGGAGCGAAAACTTGGGCCGTCTGAGGAAACCCCCAAACCAACACCTACCAAAAAAGGGGAAAGAGCAGAAGCAGAGGAGGAGGAGGAGGAGGAAGGAGAGATCATCGAACTTGGAGAAATTGTCACCACAACAGGTGAGTGTGGGAGAACACAGCTACTGGTAAGCTAATCCATGTATGGCTGCCTCATTTCCAACACCCCATTTTTGTTTGTTTGTGGTTTTTAGGTGACGTGGATGTTGTGGAAGAAAAATCGCACTTTACCACAGAGAGTGCCCACGTACTCATCGGAGAGATAATGGTCTGCAATAGAGATCTAGATTACATAAAGCAAAACATCAATGATGTTCAACAAAAATTGAAGAACATCATTGATATTTTAGGAAAAATATGAAAACGCACCAAGTAATTAACACACATTTGTGCCAGCTTCAGAACACATTTGCAACTTAAAAACTGTCTGAAATTTGGAACATGCACACATTGTGTCCACATGTGCTAGCTCCCACCATGGTGGATGAATGGCAACGTTTTTTTGGGGGTGCAAACACTTTACGAACTACGAAAGTGGTTGTGGTGAAGGGGTTGCACCCCCAAAAAACGTCCATTCATCCCCATGATGGAAAATGGCACTTTTGAAGCTTCTAGGCATGTGTTTTACCATCTAATGACCATTTTCAGTCCCAAATTGTGTGCATGTTCCAAATTTCCACTTTTCGGGGGTGACCCCCCCATGTGATGAAGGCAAGATCAAACACACTTTGAACATATAGTCATGTCTGATCTTGTCTTCACTTTACAAAGTTGAACTTTCCAAGTTCCTAGGTTCTGTTTTGCTCCATGCCTGGTTTTACCAATTGCGGAATGTTTGTAAACAATGTTGTAAATAACCAAGATGTTGTCATTTTTGGCGTGAAGATTGTAAACGCACTTGGGAATGTTTTCCTAGTAAACTTTTAATTTTCTAAATGTGTGGCTTCCTTATTTAAAAAACACAATGCATTATGTATGTAAAATGAAAAGGATATGGGGGGCAATGGGTGTTATTTACTAAAGGCAAATCCACTTTGCACTCCAATTTTCTTTCCCGGGGAACTTTTTCAATGCACTTGTAGAGCATAGCGGATTTGACTTATGTAAATGACACCCACAGTGCTTTGTACGAAAACACGGAGCACAGCATTTTGGAGAATACACACATGTCAGACCTGGTGATGAAAAGGAGTATTTTGGGTGTCAGTTATGCAGTACAAACCTTCTCTAGACCAAAGATTAGGTAGCAAACACACAACATGAGAATAATCTTTTTGGGAAGAAGAGACTGTTACCTCCTTTTGCCCAGAAAGTGCATTCCCACTGTCGAAGGCAAAGGGAAAAAATGTCAAAGTAAAATAAGCTAAAAAGAAGACTGAAATGACATGAAATCATAGGTTGGTTAAAATATCAGATTTATTAAAAAATGCCTCTCACACATCGTCAGGCAGAGCAATGGCCCCCCTACCCACAAAGTACTGCATATATTGGTCCCGGACCACACGGGCATTTAGAGGGGGCAAGCCTGGACGTGCCACTCGAAGGGCTGTGAGTTCGGCATTTGGAGGGCCCTCCACATCTGGGCCAACGGGCACCACATAGTTCCTGTTATGTCTTTTGAGGAAGTTGTGCAATATGCAACAGGCAAGAACTATGTGGTTCAGTTTGTATTCCGCCAAGTTAAATGCCGTCAGGAACAGGCGGAAGCGGCTGGCCAGGATGCCAAAAGCGTTCTCCACAACTCTTCTGGCTCTGGACAGCCTGTAGTTGAAGACCCTCTGGTCCGGGGTGAGGGTCCTCATCGGGAACGGCCTCATCACATGGGGAGTCAACGCAAACGCTTCATCTGCGACAAAGACGAAGGGGAGTCCTTCGGCATTCTCCTCTGGAGGTGGCAAGCACAGACTGCCACTTTGGAGACGCCAGTAGAACTCCGTGTGCGTAATGGCCCCACCATCCGATATCCGGCCGTTCATCCCCACGTCCACATACATAAACTCGTATGTTGCCGACACCACCGCCAACATCACTACACTATTAAACCCTTTATAATTATAATAGTAGGACCCCGAGTTGGGCGGTGGGACGATGCGGACGTGTTTCCCATCAATTGCCCCTCCGCAGTTAGGAAAGTCCCAACGGCTGGCAAAGTGGGAGGCCACAGTCTGCCATTCCTGTGGCGTGGAAGGGAACTGTGGAGTGAAACAAGAAAAAAAAATTAGTCACTTTGCACCTAAACATTGCAAGCAGATTAGACAATCAACATCTTGGAACAAGAGCATTGTCTAAAATTGGAGGCTGGAAAGTATTTGCACAGAAAAGTAGAGGCTCCCCTTCACAGATTACTCACCCCCCCATCAATCCCCCCACTTCTGATGGGCCATTGGCAATAACTAGGGGTTTTGGGGGGGGGGGTGGTGGACAGCTAACCCTCTGCACTTCATTGATTGGCAAATGGCTCAATAATGTGGGCTAGTTTGGCCAGACCCTCTGTACTTAACACTATTGGCAGGCCACAGGAAAGATCAAATAACATTTCAACCCCCCCCCCCCCCCAAAAAAGGCAGGCACAGTGTGACATTATTAAATTACCAAGCAAGCTAATAGGAGGGAAAGAAGACAAAAAAATAGGAAATGGAATGTATGGAGGCAGTCCCTTGCACTACATGCTTTGCTGAATTCATCCCTAAAGATGCGCACTATAAAGAGGTAGGTATATAGTGTGTATGGACCTTGGGAAAGCCAGCAGATAAAGGATTGGTACCATCTGACAGAGCAGTTGGGGGAGGGGGTTCCTAATGAGTTTGCCCCCCCCCCCCACCCAAAGAACAAAAAAAGGGGGCTCTACATGAAGTAAACCACACAGCAAACATTTGTGCATATTTTAGGGGGTGTTTTGGGGGCAAACAATACTATGCAGCAGACAAAAGACATTGCTTAAGTGACTAGGCCATAGGTGTCTATTGGGGCAGAAGAGCATGCTGGTGAGGTAAGTGAAGGGAAAAATGCATGAAGGAGAAAAGGGGCACAGCATATTAGAACATATTGCAATCATGGTAATTAGGGAAGGAGGTCAAAAATACAAGTCATTAGCAAACAGAGCATACATAGAAGGGAATAGTAAAGTAGAAATGTTACCTTAATATAGTCCTCCTGCAGGACCTGAATGATGGCAGAACAGGTCTCTGGAATAATGATTCCCAGGGCCTGGGGAGAGATACCTGAAGAGAACTTCAAATCCTGAAGAATTCTCCCTGTCGCCAAGTACCTCAACGTGGCAACAAGCCTCTGCTCCGGAGTAATGGCTTGTCTCATGCAGGTATCCTGCCGGCTGATAAAGGGGGTCAGCAAAGCCAAAAGACGGTGAAAATCGGGGTCCGTCATCCTGAGAAAGTTCCTGAAATCATCAGGATTATTCTCCCGGATCTCACGAAGCAAAGGCATGTGCGAGAACTGGTCACGCTGAAGCAACCAATTCTTGGTCCACATACTCCTCGTCACTCTGTTCATGGACGGGTCTTGGGTCAAAGCTAAAAGCCCGACACCAATTCCGCGTACAGCACGAACTCGGCGACGAGTACGCACGGGAAACATCGCTCAGAAGGTCACAAAAGGTCGGCTGGTCAGAACGGACAAACTGAAAGCACCGATAAACAGCAAGGCCTGAAAGAACGAAGTGAATACCAGCAACGAGCAGACAATAAGCAGTGCAAATCAAAGCGTCCTATATCAAGATATAGGCCGCAATGACCAACAAATGCGAACTGACTACACGCACTAATAAACAGATACGCACGACAAGCACAAACTGAAGAGCAGTAACGATCTGAGTCAGAAAACTGAGAAGCGCGAATCTTAAGTCACCAAACTTCCACTAACTCTCGATAAACACGGGATCAGCAGAAGGAGCCCAACGGGTGCCTGACGTGGTGCTGAACTTCCCTTTTGTAATCTCGTGGACGACGACTTACGTCACGACGTTCTTCCGGACCGGATATTCCGACAACTTTGTCCGACCGTGTGTACGCAACGCCAACATCGGACAAAGTACGTCGGACAAAGTCCGACTGACCTGGTCCGCGGATTGTCCGAGCGTGTGTATGGGGCTTTAGGGGTCAAGATGTCCTCCATGGTCCTTTTCTCAGAGTCCAACTCACAAAAGCGTCTCCAAAGTTATCCAGCTTCTGGCAGCCATGTCTCCTCTTTGTCTTTACAAACACCACTCCTGTCCGAACACAAGTTTCTTTTTTAAAACCCTCTCCATGCCCCACCCACCCATTTCCTGCATATACCAACTTCCTCTGCTCAGATCCAACACCTATCAATCTGTTTTATTTACATATCAATTGAGGGGGAAGGGCCTCTTTAAACATATGCTCTTACCAAACCTAACTATATTATTGCTATCAAGACAATATACAAAATTGGCCATAGCAGCACACTGACCAGGCCATTTTTGTGATACAGCACTACATCGATTTTAGTGACAATTGCGCGGTTGTGCGACGCTGTACCCAAACAAGATTGATGTCCTTTTTTTCCCACAAATAGAACTTTCTTTTGGTGGTATTTGATCACCTCTGCGGTTTTAATTTTTTGCTCTATAAACAAAAAAAGAGCGTCAATTTTGAAAAAAATATATATATTTTTTTACTTTCTACTATAAAACATAAAAAAATAAAAAATGTAAAAAAACGAATTTAGTTATCTGTTTAGGCCGATATGTATTCTGCCACAAATTTTTGGTAAAAAAAAAATCCCAATATGCGTATATTGATTGGTTTGCACAAAAGTTATAGCATCTACAAAATAGGGGATAGATTTATGGCATTTTTATTATTTTCTTTACTAGTAATGGCTGCGATCAGTGATTTTTAGTGGGACTTTGAAATTGCGGCAGGCAGATCAGACACCTAACTGACATTTTTGACACTTTTTTGGGAACCAGTGACATTATTACAGTAATCAGTGCTAAAAATGTGAACTTTTATTGTACTAATGACACTGGCAGGGAAGGGGTTAACATCAGGGGCGATCAAGGGGTTAAATTTGTTCTCTGCAGGTGTTTTCTAACTGTATGGGGGACAGTGTGACTGGGGAAATACACAGATCTGTCCTAGCAAAAAGACAGGATCTGTGTGATCTCCCCTGTCAGAACGAAGATTTGCCTTGTTTACACAGGCAGATCCCGGTTCTGTCACTGCGGGGAAGAATCGCTGATTGGCTACCCCACTGGCCAATGGGAGTGCATGCACTCAGGAACTCGCCCACAAAAGCGAGTTACCGAGCCGACATACAGCTACGGTGATTTGCGGGATTGTGCCACCTTGCCGCAGTATAATGACGACGGATGGTCGGCAATCAGGTTAAAAAATATTTTGTGACATCATGCTGATACATGCATTTGTTGACTTATATGTTTATTGTGTCCAAGGCCTGTGCTGGTATTGTTCAGTGTGTAGCTCTCCATGTGGAGAACAAGTTAAAGACCTATAGCGCTGCTATAACTTAAAGCAAAATATCCTCTATTCTAAAGCACCTGCCTAACACCTAACTTCCTCAATTTTTCAAAAACCCTTAAAGTGTACCTAAAGCCCAAACTTTAGATTGTAGGTGAAGGAAACCCCAGTATTTTTTTGTTATTATTATTTATTTGTCTTTTTCATCTATGTCCCATTACCTTCATGTCCTGTAGACACTATTGGGAGTTTAATTACCAAAACTGGAGAGTGCAAAATTTGGTGAAGCTGTGCATGGTAGCCAATCATCTTCTAACTTCAGCTTGTTCAATTAAGCTTTGACCAAAATTCTGGAATTTGATTGGTTTCTATACAGAGCTGCACCAGATTTTGCACTCTCCAGTTTTAGTAGATCAACCCCTATGGGAAGTGTGGAGGAAATACTCTCTTTGACAGTTCTCACTGAAACAAGTGCCCCTATAGGACACTTCGATTTCCCCTTACTATTCCAAAGCACAAAAAAAAAACAAATTCACCAAAGCAACATCTGCTTGCCATGATTTCTAGTCCAAATGGAACTTTTGGGTATTCTTGTCCACCTAAATTCGGCATATTCGTTCATTCGGAAGCATCCAAATGAATGAAAGACTCTTTTGAAGAATGCATACAAAAACGAATTGTCAGAAAGAACAAAAATCCGAAAGAACAAAAACCCGAAAGAACAAAAATCCAAAAGAACGATAATCCAAAAGAACGAAAATCCGAAAATACAAAAATCCGAAAGAATGAAAAACGATTCAACCTTCAAGTTTAACTATCGATTACATTCAGATAATTTTGTTTTTCTTATCTTCTATTATAATTAAATTATTAACTATTATTATAGTTTTTATTATTATTATCATTTTTTATTATAAACTATTAAATTATAGGTAAAATAGCTGAAGTCAGTAATTCTTCTATTCAGGTCTATGTGCCACAGCAGCAAATTTGGGATAGATTAGATTTACATTTTTATTGGAATTTCCTTTCAAATTTGGCTAAAGTAACTGTTAGTGAATGTAGCGAATATGAATGCATCCAAAAGCTATGAATTATTTGAAGTAACGAATGCCGCATCTAAATGGATGGAACAGAACAAATGCGAATGCATCCAAAGTAATGAATGGCAATCATAATGAATAATCTGATAAATGAAAAAAAAACAGAAAACAAATTAAACGAAAATGGAACTAAACAAATTTTTCGGTAGTGCACATGTCTATTCACCATATTATCATATAAATTAAAAAATATCAGATTTTCCGAGGATCAAGGTTATCCAATATGTGCAAAGAACAGTTATGATGACTGCTATAGACTGAGGGCTTTCCCCAACATTGTTGCTCTATAAACTGCTATACAATTATCTACTTACCTGGTATCTACTTACCTCTATGCATAATGTTTTTTTTTTTTTCTTACCCAGTTTCAACAGGAAAGTCCTGAAAAGCTCATAAAGCGCAGTCACACATTAGGCAATAGCCTATTGGGGCTTATGCTAGGTCTGTTTTTTGATATGTCACAATACTTTGCCTAGGAGGAATAAATATAAAAGGGTCGTAATTATGCATTTTTACATCAAACACTTTAAGCCATCTCCAGACACTTCCCTAGATGAAAATAGTGTATGCAAAAAAGTGTTTAGGTAAACATAGCGATAATAAGGCAGCAATAACCAACCCTATTGTCTTGCAGTGTTTAATTTAGCCACTACACAAATTGCTGTTCAGATAAGATTTACACATTCTCTTCATATTTGCATGAATTTCCTCCCAATGATCAAGTTTACTTCCACAGCATAACATATACAGGTGGCTTAACTGGCTTCAGATTAAATTGGTTCTAAAATATTAAAGCTTTTGTCAGTTGCACAGGCAGATTGTGAGTTGTGAATGATTCACAAAAAACAAGTCTTAAAGCATCTTAAGCATGTAAAAATGATTCCATTAATAAACCACTCAAATCTAAAGAATGCTATTAACCACTTCAGCCCCAGAAGAATTTACCCCTTCTTTTTTCCCACAAATAGAGCTTTCTTTGGGTGGTATTTGATCGCCCCTGCGGTTTTTATTTTTTGCGCTATAAAACAAAAAAAGAGCAACAATTTTGAAAAAAACGCATTATTTTTTACATTTTGCTATAATAAATATCCCCCAAAAATATATAAAAAAACAATTTTTCCCCTCAGTTTAGGCCGATACGTATTCTTCTACATATTTTTGGTAAAAAAAAAAAACGGAATAAGCGGTTATTTATTAGTTTGCGCACAAGTTAGGGATATTTTTATGGCATTTTTATTAATAATTTTTTTTTTTTTTACTAATAATGGTGGCGATCAGCAATTTTTATCGTGACTGCGACACTATGGCAGACACATCAGACATTTTTGACACATTTTTGGGACCATTTTTGGGAGCTATACAAATACATTGATTCCTGTGTAAATGACACTGGCAGTGAATGGGTTAACCACTAGGTGGCGGTGTAGGGGCTAAGTTTGTCCTTGGGCGTGTTGCTAACTGTGGGGGGGGGGGCGCGTGGCTGTGTGTGACACATCACTGATCTCTGCTCCCGATTACAGAGAGCAGAGATCAGTGACACTGTCACTAGGCAGAACAGGGAGATGCTTGTTTACATTAGCATCTCCCCGTTCTTCCTCTCCGTGAAATGATCGCAGGTATCCCCTAACCGCGACCCGAATCACGGAGCTTGCTGCGCGTGCCCACAGGCAGCCTCTTAAAGGCCAACGTATAGGTACGTGATTCCGCCTGTATCTGCCCTTCTGCCGCAGTATATCTGCTTGAGGGGGTCGGCAAGCGCTTAACACCTACAAACATAAGCAATCATACAGTTTGCACACAATGGGATGGGTTGCAGTTCCTGTTAATATTTTTCGAAAAAATAATTGAAGAGTAAAAGAGAAATCACCAACTTTTCTCCAAGCTTTGGTCTCTTAAGCTCTCTGAAAGGTTGTACCTTGTACAATGTCCACTTCCTGACCAAAACATCATGTTATAAAACATACCTCTTGGTTATTATTATTATACACGATTTATATAGCGCCAAAAGTTTACGCAGCGCTTTACAATGTATGGGGGGACAACACAATTACAGTACAGTTCAATACAAAAGGTACAGGAGGGCCCTGCTCGTAGAGCTTACATTCTAAAGGGAGGGGGTGGTGGTACAAAAGGTAATAGCTGCAGAGAATGATTTGATGGGGGTGGCTCGGGGGCAGTTGTTGTTAGGTGGGTTGTTGTTAGGTGGGTGTGGGATAGGCTTCCCTGAATAAATTAGTTTTCAGGGATCTCCTAAAGGTGGACAGGGTAGGGGTTGATCGGACAGACTGGGGCAGGGAGTTCCAGAGGATGGGAGAGGCTCTGGAGAAGTCTTGAAGGCGAGCATGGGAGGAGGTAACAAGGGAGCTAGAAAGCAGGAGGTCCTGGAGGAGCGGAGGGGACAATTTGGGCGATATCTGCAGATGAGGTTGGTGATGTAGATGGGGGCAATGTTGTGGATGGCTTTATATTTTATGGTTAGCATTTTGTATTTTACATGGTGGGGTAGGGGAAGCCAGTGAAGGGATTGGCAAAGAGGGGCGGCAGTCACAGATCGATTAGTGAGGTGTATTAGTCTAGCAGCAGCATTCATAATAGATTGAAGGGGGGATAGCCTGCTTAAGGGTAGGCCATTAAGGAGGGAGTTGCAGTAGTCAAGGCGGGAAATAATCAGGGAGTGAGTTGCTTTGTGGTGTCATTAGTCAGGAAGGGTCGAATTCTGGAGATATTGCGGAGGTGAAGGCGGCAGGATTTAGCCAGTGATTGGATATGGGGGCTGAAGGAGAGGTCACAGTCAAGGATTACACCCAGGACCCTGGCATGTGTGGAGGGACCAATGGTTGTGTTGTTGATATTAATGGTGAAGTCACAGGGGAGGGGATCATGAAGAAGGAAATATAACAAGCTCAGTTTTAGAAAGATTGAGTTTGAGGAAGTGGTGTGTGACATCCATACTGATATGTCATTCAGTGAGTTTGAGATCTGTGAGGAGATCGAGGGGGTGAGTTGAGGAGTGGAGAGATAGATCTGGGTGTCGTCGGCATAGAGGTGGTATTGGAAACCATGGGAGGTTATCAACTGGCCCAGGGAAGAGGTATAGAGCGAGAATAGGAGGGGCCCAAGGACGGAACCTTGGGGTTCCCCAACAGAAAGAGGAAGGGGAGCGGAGGAGATGGAGTTGTAAGTGACACTGAAAGTGCGCTGAGATAGGTAGGAGGAGAACCAGGATAAAGCAGAATCGCGAAGGCCAATGGAGTGTAATTTGCTGAGGAGGAGCAGGTGGTCAACTGTGTCAAAGGCTAGTGGCCGTTGGTTTTAGCAGTTAAAAGGTCATTGGTGAGCTTTAGTAGGGCAGTTTCAGCAGAATGTTGTGGGCGGAAGCCAGACTGTAGGGGGTCCAGAAGGTTGTTGTCCATGAGGTAGCGACTCATTTGGTCATGGACAAGGCGTTCAATGAGCTTGGAAACAAATGGGAGCAGGGAGATGTGTCTTAAGTTATTCAAACAGGTGGGGTCTAGTGAGGGTTTTTTTGAGTATGGGGGTAACCAGTGCATGTTTGAGCGGGGAAGGAAAGGTGCCGGAGGAAAGGGAGAGGTTGAAGATGTGGTTGGGAGTTGAGGATAGAGTGGGAAAGTGGTCGCAGTAATTGTGAGGGGACAGGGTCCAGGGAACAGGTAGTGAGGTGGGCCATGGAGAGTAGTTTATCAACTTCATCTGTGGTAACTGGCCAAAAAGGGGAAAGTATTGAGTGTGGTGTTGGACCTGTTGTGTTGGGTAGGGGAGGAAGTTGAATGCTGGATATCTCCTTGCGAATTGTGTCGATTTTGCTATTGAAATGGTTAGCAATCTGTTAAGCGGTTATTATATCTTATCATAGTTATCATAGCTCTCATGAGTGTGTAGCTAAAGGAAATTATTAATAATAATAATAATTATTATTAAAATAATTATTACAATTTTAATAATAATTAAAAATACCCATGGATCAATCATCATTTGTAAAATATTAATGGAGTTTAAACATACAGTATATATGATTGTAGACCGTTTTTGCCAAAATAGTTACAAATAATAACAAAATGAAGTTGAACAAAAAAATAATAATTAGAGAAAATGTTGCAGTCACTTTAACTTAACAAAATCAAACCTAATTTATTTGTGACATTTTCCAATCCACACTGCATATTTTAATACATACATATGGCTGCACTGGAGAAATACTCTGCCATCTGCTGTAATATATCTTTAGTGAGGCTCAGCATCTTGTTGTGAGATCTTAAATGCTAAGTAAAATGTCAGGTCATGTAGAAAAATCACAGGTATTGCATCCTAAATGTTAGCTCACTGCGCATGAGAGAAAAGGAAACATCTCTAAATTATAAGGCTTGACTGTAACAAAAATACCACTGTATCATTTTAACTGCTTTTTTTTTTTACATCCTCCTAGAGCCTCAGTGATTTTACAAGTTTAGGGTTGATGCTTTTCTAATACATTTCCAAGACTATGCTTCCACACCTTCTTGGCACAGAGTCACACAGGGGGTTGCTTAATGCATGTGTTCACTTACTGGATGCCCTTGACCAATGGTAATGTATGAACTAGTAGCTGCCTTCATCCACAAGGAAAACATTTCCATAGAAAGCAAGCTGCCACTAGATTATTAGCAAATGAAGAAATCAGTGACACTTTCTATCTAGCTAAATGTCACATCAACAACCACCCCAGTTTAAAATGACACTAAACAAAATCCTTAAAAAAATAAAAAATAAAACAAAATCCTTATTCTCCAAAAATAATACATACACATCCATTACTGAATGGCTATGTAATCTATTTTTCATGACATTGTTTTTCTGCCCCTATCCTCTATGAGTTCTTAGATCTCTCCTTTTCCCCTTTTACTTCCACTTGTGTGGAACACGTTGCCGTCTTGTGCACTACTCTATGCCAACTACAAATCCCATAGTCCATACTACTCAGTCTTTTCCGAAGCAAGCAAGAGAGGGTACACAGGACCATGGGGAATGGGTGTAGCTACCCTCTAAAATTAAGTTAGATTAGTTTAGAGATTTAGAGGAGACATATAAAATGTATTTTTGAGTTAGGAGTGCATACTCTTTTTAACTAGAGTTTAGTGTCACTTTATTGAACTGAGATACAATTTTAGCTTCTTATATGTCTGCTAGTAGAAACTGAAGCAAACGTTTTGTTGAGATGAGTATTTTTCATAGGCATACAATTTTGTTCTGTAAAAATTCATGCACACTTCCAGCAACTTTCAGCCTCATACAAGCTATCTAGTAAGGACTTTTACATATACAGTACCTCAGATATAGATATATATGTACCTCAACCATATCCTCTATACCCATAACCCAAAGATCTGCTCTCATTTTGTATCCAGGTGTCCACCAAAACAAAAGGGATCTCATACATATATGATTTACAATCTCACCCAGCCTTTACTCATAAATCTTCAAATATGGCCTTTTGTGGCCCAAAACTACAAATCTCGGTACCTCCTGCTGCCTGGCACCAAGCTCTCAAGACTCCATCCCTTTTCTCCAAAAATGTGACTCATTGGGAATCTTTCATGAAAATATACTACAAATGGTATTATACACCTGCAGGATTGGCCCACATACTGTATACCCATCTCAATCTCCGAAATGCTAGGGGAACTGTGACACTGTTGGAATCATCTTTCACATCTGGTGGGGATGCCCAGTCCTCGCCCCCTTCTGGAGGAACATATCCATCCTCATTTCTGACACTACTCATGTTTCACACACGTTAACCCCTCAAATGGCTCTCTTTGGTCTAGATTTTTCTCCCTGACCCACTTAATTTCTCCCCATCATAACACACATCTTGATTGCAGCGCACCTATCTCTAGTGCACACTTGGAAGAATCCTCATCCACCGACGCTCTCCTCTGTCATTTCTACAATTAACGATCATTGTCCTATGGAATTCCTTCTCGCCAAATCACATCTGACTGGAGATAAATCTATCAAACACTGGTCCCCCTGGTTATCAGATCCCCGATGCATCACACTATCTTGGCTAGATATACCATCTTCTCTGACAAGCTCCATCTGTGAGACATGCAGTTCCCATTTCTTGGACCAAACAGAGCCAGAAGCGATTCTTTTGTTTCAGATAAGCAGCCTTGTCGTTTTAAGCCTACTCAGTGTTAATGTACACCTACCTACTGCCTTCTCCCCTTCCCTACCTTCCCTTCACCATTTCTTCCCTTTCTCTGTCCTCATCCCTTCAGCCCTGGTATTACCCCCGACTCGGGAAGTGTTGTGGCTTGCGAATTGCTTAAATTTTTGCATACAACTGCATTTTGTTATGTTATTGCCAAGTAATTCAACATGTTACTGTACTGATCACTATATACTGTACTGTTGGGGAATCATTCCCTTATTCTTGGATTCGTGTATACTTTTTCTCAAAAAAAAATGTATTGAAAAAAAATCAAGCACACCACTTATTAATTTCTTTGGTTTAAAGCAAAGCCAAATAGAAGAGGTCCTGGTGTATACCAAACTGCTGTGTCCTACCAGAGCAAGAGTAGAACAATGATGTTTGTTTTCTCTCTACTCTATACTATTTTTTTCAAGCAAAGATGTTTGCATTTTGACATATTGTAAACCAATTGGTAGCAGTAGAAAGCAGAAGTAGCAAGGAGCAAAACAATTTTAGACTTGTGGCATATGTAAGATGTTAAAATGTATTTAAAAGCCTAAACCTTTTGTACTGTATAGAGTATTAATGGCTAGAACCTCTGTTAAGTTTTTATTGCTGTCTGTGTCCCTGCTTGGTCCTGTACCAATGCAAAAAGTAATGTGAAAAGGGTTGTAAAGGTTCAGGTATTTTTTTTTTAAACAAACACGTCATACTTACCTCCTCTGTGCAGTTGGTTTTGGCTCCAATCCTCCTCTTCTGGGGTCCCTCAGTGGCGCTGGTGGCTCCTGCTCTTCTCGAGTGCCCCATCGGAAAGGCGCTCTCCTTCGGGACACCTGTTCGGGTGCGCTCCCATATCCTTCTTCTGCGTCTATTGACACAGAAAGCAGGACTCGGCCCTGTCCCCCGGCCCCTGCATTATTGGATTTGATTGACAGCAGGGGGAGCCAATGGCTGCGCTGATATCAATCTATCCAATCAGGACACGAGACACCGGCCGGAGTTGGTGTGCTCGTTCCTGTCATGGGAAACACAGGGCTCAGGTTAGTATAATGGGGGCTCGTGGGGGCTGCTGAGTGACAGAAGGTTTTTCACCTTAAAGCATAGAATGCATTAAGGTGAAAAACCTTGAGGGTTTACAACCCCTTGAAGTCCAACAAATTACAGTTGTGCCTAGAACAAGAAATCAGTGGAGATAATCCGGTGGGACAGCTGTTCCAATGAGGGGACTTTCTCTCACTTTGTAGCCCTTTTTTTCACTTATAATATAACTGCTTGAGGAAAAGGACCTCTAAGGTAGTTTTCTCTGAAATATTACCTGTACCTCGAGCCACACCAGAGAGGCATCAGGAGCTAAGGGAACTAAACAAGTGGCTGAGGAATTGGTGTAGGAAAGAGGAGTTCGGGTTCCTGGAGAACTGGGCTGACTTCTCAATTGGTTACTGGCTATTTAGTAAGGAAGGGCTGCACCTTATTGGGGATGGTACAGCCCTATTGGGAACAAAGATGGCCACAAAGTTGGAGGGGCTTTTAAACTAGGTATTGGGGCAGGGAGGGGGTCAGAGGAAGCAATAGCCAGCAGTGAGCAAAGGACAGAGGGGAATAGTGGAGTCAACAGGGATAATACAGCTGTAATTTAGAATCCTGGGGTGAATGCAAGGACAATTTGAAAACAAAGCCAGAGGAAAACTAATGGGAAGTTAATATGCTCCCATACAACACTAAGAGGAGTATACACAAATACTAGGAGTCTAGCTAACAAAATAGAGGAACTGGAGCTTCTATTACATGAGGAGGACTTAGACTTTGTGGGAATAACTGAAACTTGGTTTGACAGCTCACACGATTGGCTGGCAAATATCCAGGGGTAATCCTTGTATCGGAAAGACAGGGGAGGTAGAAGAGGGGGAGGGGTGTGTTTATATGTAAAAAATAATGCAAGGGTGGTAGAGAGGAGCAACATTGTAAATGGGACGAGGGGGAGGTGGAATGAGTATGGGTAGAACTTCAAAGAGAAGAAGTAAGTGGGAAATTAATTGTGGGGTTATGTTATAGGCCACCCAACCTGAAGGAGGAGGAGCTGGAACTACTATCAGAGTTTGAAATGGCAGCGAGACAGGGATATGTCATCATAATGGGGGACATCAATTATCCAGTTATTGACTGGGCAGAGGGGACAGCTCACTCATTAAAGTCCCATCATTTCACTAATGTCTGACAGAACAACTTCATGTCCCAGTTGGTGGATTCCCCAACTAGAAAGAATGCCCTGCTAGATTTATTAGTTACAAATGATTCAAGTCTGATCTCACATGAGGAAATACGGGACAACTTATGGTTTATGGCTGAACTAGGACTTGTGTCTTTTTTCAACCTGATTAACAGTCGATCACCAGTACTATAGAAGGGATGGACTGCACCTAAATGAGATCAGCTGGGAGTAAAAATGGCCAAAAAGTTAGAGGGATTTTTAAACTAGGCAATGGGGGGAGGGCCCAGAGGTAGAGATAGTCAGCGCGGAACAAATTTCAGAGGGTAGTATTGGGGGCATTAGTGGTAGGTTGACTAAAGCACATAAACCCAAGGTAAGTATAGTAACAAGTCCTAGTTGCAATCTCGGAACACTCAATAAGAGGATAGTGTGTGACCAGCCTAAACTACGTGGCATGTTCACCAATACCAGGAGCCCGGCGGACAAGATGGGTGAACTAGAGATACTGTTGTATGAGGAGAATTTGGATTCTTTATCGCAGGGCTAGAGAGGGTAAAAAGGGGGGAGGGGTATGCCTATATATCAAGTGAATGTGAGAGATGACATTATCACAAATTGGATTAGCAGCAAGGATGGAAAGTGTTATCATAATGGGGAATTTTAATTATCCAGACATGACTGGGTGGAGGGAACCATGCATTTGTCTAAGGCTCGCCAGTTTCTAAATGTCTTGCAGGACAATTTCATGTTTCCGATGGTAGACGCACCAACTAGAAATAAAGCGTTACTGGATCTACTGATTACCGTGGGGTGTCGCAATGTGGTCCAGTGCCCTCTGTCTGCCGGGAGGGGAAGAGAGCCGAGAAAGCGAAGGCAGCTGTGAGGGATGAGCAGAGGAGTGCAGGGAGTGAGGAGACGGACAACTGCCGCCAGAATCTGTCAAATGTTGAAGATAAAGAAATCCTAAAATTTTTGGTCTCTGACGAACTGAGAACAGCCTGGAAGTGGATTCTGCTTTTGTGATGTGAAGAGGCAGTGAATGCCAGAGGAAAAGACATTCATTAAGGAATAGAATAAAAGATATGTCTGCAGCAAGCGGACCATAGAACCAGCAGCTCCAGCTACTCGGCCTATCCAGCCGGTCAGCCAGCCAGGAAAATATCCCCGGACCACCCTAGCAGCTTGTACTGGGAACGTACCTCAGCTCAACGCCACCCCAGCTCTCCGCAAGCCACGCCGCATAGCCCGCCAGCCGCCGCATAGCATAGTCTGCGGCTTCGGCCTACGCCGTTTCGTCCCAGCCAACAGCCTCACCGCCCCACACGCTCCCCATCCGGGCCAATAGGTCGACACACCCCCCTCCCACTCCACTGCCCTCTTACCCGGACCCACACAGGCATCGGCAGACAGTTCCGGGAGCCGCCAGATCTGGGACAGGCTGCGGCTTGGGCCTAGTCCGGTGGCCATCTTGGTACACCCAGACCACAACCACAGCACTCCACCTGCTCGGACCGAGTCTTGGTACACCCAGACTGGCCAAGTTTCAACTAAAGCATTCACCAGTAACATTAGCATTACAATAAAGTTTCCTCTTCCCCCCCCCAGGGGATCAACAGGCCCTGATCTACCCCAGAGCACCTCTCCCACCCCCAACTATCCTTCACAGCAAACTACATACCCAAACCAGCCTTCACAGCAAAACTACATACTGAAACCATCCTTCACAGCAAGACTACATACTAAAACCATCCGTCACAGCAAAACTACATACGGACACCATCCTTAGCAGCAAAACTACACCGCAGCAACACGAAAAAGGCATCCGCTCCGGGAGCCCCCGAGATTCCGGACAGAACGTGGCTCGGGACCTATTAAGACGACCAGCTTGGAACACCCAGACCCGGCCACAGAACTCCACCAGCCATCCCGAGACCATCCTTTATAGCAAAATTACACCACACCAACATCCAAAAATCATCCTCGGACCGCCCAGCAGGCCCTCATCTACCCCAGAGCACCTCTTCCATCCCCTCCACTGCAGGACCACACGGTAGCATCACGGGGAGCTACCAAACGCCAGGATAACCACGGCTTAGGCCTATCTCCAGGACCATCCTGATCCACCCTATCTTCATCGCTGGACCATCCCCCGTCAGGTAAGTATTCTGGTAAGTAACGCAGGGACCACCACTTAGCAGTTGATCCAGGGACCAACATCTGACCGCCTCTCGGGGGGTCAGGAAGGAATTTTTTTCCTCTGCTGTAATTGGCTCGCTCAAGTAGGGGTTTTTCGCCTTCCTCTGGATCAACGGGAGGACGGGTGTAGGTCAACAGGGTTTCTTCCTCCAGTTCTGCCATCTGAACTCATCAGACAATCGGCAGGACCATCAGCATCATCAGCCGCCTCTGGCAGGACCGTCATCTCCTCAGCAACCTCATCGCCACTGCATCAGTTTTTTTCAACATATCATTCCATCAACATCAAATTATTTCACCTCGGCATGTGCAACTTCAAATACTCAGCAGAGTCCCTCCACAGACTAAGAAATACGACCGCAACTCTACCGACCTACATTCAAAAAATACTACAAAGAGAACAACTACTAAGGATCAATCCACAATCAGCCATCAAACACAAGAAGACTACAATTCAACCGCAACATTTAGCATGTGCCTCTATTAACACCAGATCGGCAGTCAAGCACAGACACGAAATCCATGACTTCATCACACAAAACAACATAGATTGCCTCTTCATCACGGAAAGCTGGCTAACACCGGACTGCAACACCATTCTAACAGAATTAGTGCCGGAAAACTACAGGATCCTAACCGAGCATAGAAAAGGAAAAAAAGGAGGAGGCCTAGCAGTGATCTTCAAAGCTCACCTGGCGCTCGGCAAACCCACGGTACAGAACTCAGTGACCTTTATGGAGACACTTACTCTACAGCTTCAAACAACACCACAAGAAACCATCCACATGCTGCTATGCTACAGACCACCAGGACCAAAGGCAAATCTACCGATACCCCTCACTGAATTCATTTCGTCACACACCCTGAAAACCAACAAGGTTCTGGTACTCGGAGATTTCAACCTTTGGGCAAACTCCACTGAAGACCCCATCGCCACCACCTTTATCAACCAACTGGAAGAACTAGGGCTTCAACAACTAATAAATGCTCCCATACATGGGTTGGGTCACATTCTGGACCTCATATTCAAACAAAATATTGACATCAACATACTAGACAACATACCGATACCATGGACAGACCACCACGCTATCAAATTTGAAATTGCCACCAACATCACCCTCCAAAAACCAAACCAGTCAGCAACAACACATGATGAGTCGGGAGGAAGTCGAGAGAAGACATTGCTGGAAGACGCAGCAGAGGAGGAACTTACTAGGATCTGGCTGGCCAATTTCAGCTGTGAGCGGATCACAGGACGGGTTCCCTCCCCTCTCCCCATTTGGAGTGATTTTTCCAGAGCCGTTGTTAACCCCACCAGCGCTTGACTATTGGAGACCTCTCAAGTGTATAACCAATGCCCTATCATTGCTACCCTCTGGTAAGCCTCCCATTCATCAGGTGGTCGGGATGAAGCACCGTGTATATACATGTCACACTGTATAACTTGCAGCACGAGCACCGTGGTTTTATTTTTAATACAATCTTTGTGTGGATTTCAACTTGATCTATACCTGATGCCCAGATTGACTTTTATTGGATTTTTACCAACCTATCCTTGTTTGGACTGTCCCATATGAGATCTGTGTTTTTCCATCCAACATTGTGATGGGTTGTATTTTATATGTTTATTAATTTTTAACATTGGCGCAGCTTTATTTTCTACATTGGACCAGATCGCATAAGAAACTACCGTATTTATCGGCGTATAACACGCACTTTTTCCCCCTTAAATTCGGGGGAAAGTCGTGGGTGCGTGTTATACGCCGATCCCCCAAAAAAAAGTGCAAAAAAAAAAATCAAACGGCGCCGAAATACAGCGACCGCCGTCAATAAAAAAAACGAGCGCCGCCGAAAAAAACCGAGCGCCGCCGAAAAAGACCGATCTGTCTGTTCAGCTCCGCTCGCAGTCCCGCCTCCCTGCGCTAGCTTCCGAAACAGCAGGGAGGTGGGACTGCGAGACAAGCCGAACAGACGGCTCGGGTTTTTCCGGCGCCGCTCGCAGTCCTGCCTCCCTGCGCCCGCTTCCGAAACAGCAGGGAGGCGGGACTGTGAGCCGAACAGACGGCTCGGGTTTTTCCGGCGCCGCTCGGTCTTTTCCCACGCCGCGGTCTTTCTAGGCGGCAAATTTAAATGTGGCTAACCTGCAAATGACACTGGCAAGCTGCAAAACA
>CM053026.1:556886543-557028047 GCA_028564925.1 Lithobates sylvaticus
CTATAATGTTGAATAATTTCTCTCTATGTCAAATTTTTTCTCTCTATGTCAAATCTTTTCTCTCTATGTAGAATAATCTTCAACTAATAGAGCTAAGGTTAGGCACATTCGACCACAGGTTCGATGGACACAGATCGCTATTGTCAGCGTCAGGTCAAATCTCCTATCTATATCGAACTGTTGCAACGAAAATGAAAATAAAGCATTTGTTTATGTCGGATCTTTCGGTTTTCGGATTCTGCGCGTTCGTTATCGTTTGTTAAAACGATAGCGAAAATACCCGAAATTCGGACGAAAATGTATTCCCGAGGAAAACGGATGCACATGTCTAGTAAAAATAAGGTGTATAATCTCACGGCAAAAATGCCAGTTATCTCACCCAGTTCCAATGGTTCCAAGACATGTCCCCTGGAGAGAGTTCCGCCGTGCTCATTCACAGGCGAAGCCCGTTAAATGAGCTCCACGACCCAGAGACGCACAGTACGCCACTGAGGGGCGGCATCTGATGTCACTGGGTCAGACTTCCCACACTGCGCAAGTGCGTCGATTAGCCGCTACTGCGCAGATGTGTGCCGTCCGAGCCAGCCCAGAGCTCGGTCGGAACAAAGGAGGGACGGACTCTGAGGAGTATGCCTCTCGCTCAGGGAGTCACATGTCCGCCAGTGGGGAAATAGACATCCGGGTCAGGTGAGAGCACAGGGGTCCTGCAGTCGGCAGAGCAATTCAGTACAAGATGATACAAATCAAGAGATAAATGATGAAAATGAAACAGAACAGAATAAAGACATAATAATTACAACTTATCATGATAAGTATAAACAATACAGCTGTCTTTATTAAAATGTCCACCAGGCCAGGTTACAGACAGACAACATATATGGCAGACAAATTGGCAAAATTCTGATTGGAGCAAAGATTCATTTAATTTAACGTCCAACCAGTTACAAATTGATACAGATTGATAAAAAGGGAGGGAAGGGAAGGGGAGGGAGGACAAAAGAGGAGTAGAGAAAAAAAGAAGAGAAAAGAGAAAAAATAAGGGGGGTTTGAGGGAATGGGGAAGAAAAAAGAGAGGGGGGGAGGAAAAGTGGGGGGGGGGATAAAAAAACAAAGGGGACAAGATGAACCACAGAAAAACTATAAGAAAGATTTGTAAGATATGGTCTTGTTTAAACCAGGGAATGCGGTGGCATTCAGACGCTCGATCCAGAACGTCTCCTTCTGGAGGATCGCCCTATCCTAGTCACCTCCCCTGGAATTAGATTGGACCCCCTCAAGAACAAAAAAACAGATAACTGTAGTGTCATAACGGTGATGGAAACCGACGTGTCTACCTATAGTGGTCAATTTGTCATTACTCGAATGATATAGGTGGTCCCTGATGCGTTGTCTTAGTTCTCTGTTTTGCCCACGTAAAACGCCTGGCATTTACATATCATGAGGTCAATTACACCCTTAGTACCGCAGTTTGTAAAGCAACGTGGCTTCCTGATTGATCGGGAGGAGAATCAGGAAGACGATAGCGAATATTAATTCGCTATTGTTACACAAGTGCTCTGCGCCCCGAGCCCACCATTTTTTGAAGCCAATTAGAGCTCAGGTTCTAATCACGTGCTTAAAAAAAAAAACATTGCAATCCATGCATCCGGTGCCCTGCATGTAGATTAGGGGCCCGGCGCATGGATTAGGGGGGCCGCGCCCAACAGTAAATGGGTCCTGAGACCCGATTGACCGGGAGTCCTAAGACTCACTAGCCAATCAGGTCTCAGGTCCCGCTTCCTGATTGGCCGGGAGGAAAATCAGGAAGACGATAGCGAATATTAATTCGCTATTGTCACACAACTGGGTGGGCGCAGTCCTCTGAACCCTGAGCTTTCCCTTTTTTGAAGCCAATTAGAGCCTCAGGCTCTAATCACATGCTTAAAAAAACAAACCCTATGAAATCCATGTGTCTGGTGCCCTGCATGTAGATTAGGGGCGGGGCGCATGGATTAGGGGGTGGCGCCTGACCCGTATGTATGCATGGCCCCCGTATGGGCACCACTGCTTTTAACTGGACCTGAAAGCATCATTTTGATATTTGCTACCACTGCATTTGTAATTTTTTTATGTAAATTCACAGCAAACAAACTCTTCACTATGCACAGAATACATTTTCCTTCTATGAAAGTGTAGCTAGCCCTGCTGGAAGTATAGGTAGGCTTTCCATAGCTGTCAGTTAAAAATTAAGGGGAGTTTTACAATTTCTTGCTTATTAATGTAACTATTGATCTATTAGCTATCTGTCATAGGATCTCTTAGATTATGTTCTTAGCACTATCATAATCTGCATAACAGGCAAGGGTCTAGTCACAAAAGTGTAATGCCTGCTGTATTTTCATTACAATTCATTCTTACAATTGAAATGGATGTATTCAGTTTAATTAAAGTTTTATTACACAGAACAACTGAATTTACCCCATGCATGTTATACTATTGATTGTGCAGTAATCTGCAATCAAAGGTCAATTCACAAAAATAATTGCATGGGTTTTCACTCCTTAAAATATCACTACCTTATGTCTGGAGTTAATTGTGAGGTTTACTGAGGTGAAGAAGGAGCCATTTCAGATAGAGATAAAATAATGATTTATAATAAATACATGCTGCGGTGGTTTAATATTTCATCTGAAAAAGAAGAGAAAAATAATAACTATTCCAAAGCTTTGTGATTTTAGAAAGTTACTGTCAGTTAAAATAGCAAACACAGCTCGAATAACTAGTACAGCTCATACAATTACTATTATTAGGCAGTTTGTATGATAAATATACCAGTATGCAAGCAACATTTGTAGCCTAACAAAGCTGTGTTATCCTATATATATTCAAGAATGTGATTATATTATGTCATTTTTAACTGTATTATTCAATAACTACAGAGTGCAAGCATAGTGTGCTCATGATGCTTGCACTCTGTAGTTATTGAATAATACAGTTAAAAATGACACAATATAATCTCATGGGCTAGCACAAAGGTACTCCGTAATAAAAAGAAACAACACCATTTCACCATTCAAAAATATTTATTTATTGGAAATATTTGGCCACAGTGTTATCCATGGGGGATAAACTTTGAAATTATAAATTTTAATAAATATAAATATAAGGCCAAAACTGTGAATCGTTCTGTTGAGGCGTCTCCTTATCCTATCTAAATAAAATGAATTACCGCAAGGAGACCACAACAAGCATGGTATCATCTCCGAAAAGGCCAATACCGGAAACATTAGCTTTATAGAAAAAAGGGTTCTTTTCATTTCGCACATTAACTCCGAAGTACCCATTTTTCCTAATTAATTTGCTCCGGCATGCACAATTAAAATATGTGGAGAAGGCCATATGCTGGCTAGATAATCTTTCTGCTCTTTAAGGTCCCGCCACTGTAAACCCATAACACCTGACCAAAAAATCATCTTCATCAATTTATCTTCCGGGAGGCCCAAAACCTCCGATGTAGTGGTCGCCCCTATTCTAAAAGAATGGGAAGAAAAGGAAAAGCCCGAGAGATTCAGGCATTTCAAGCATGCGGCCAAAACAGCAGAGAATTGGTACCTGGATAGAGAAGACTTGTCCTGGTGAATAAAAAATTAACCCTCTGAACAAGGTCTGACTGACATGTAGTTAGATATGTGAAATACTGGACAAATCACTGGATTAGCAGAACTAGACAAGGAAAACCATTGACCATTACCTACCGGACGAGACTTTGACCTACAAAGGAAAAGATTAACAGACTTATTATTTAACAACACATAATAACTACAGAGATAGGATAAAGATTTACGATTTATAGCCCTGAATTCCCCAATTCTAAGGGCCCCAAAGAAAGCGACTGAAAAAGCAGCTCTGAATAAGAGCAACTCAAACTCAGAGGAACATACCGATTGTAAAATCTCAAGGAGGTCTACAAGCAAATTGACAGAGATGGGACGCCTATTATCCCTAGAAGGTTTAGACCTCCTGAAACCCTTCAGAGTTTGACTAACCTGAAAAAAAGAAGTCAGGGGTGGAGCACCTGAAAATTTCAGAAAGAAAGATACTCCCGCTAAAATTTTACTCACAGAGGCCGGACTAAGCTTAGACTGGATTAGGGAAGACGTGAATGCTAAAGCAATGTAAGAAGATATGTTCAATTCATCTAAATCTAAATTTTTGCAAAAGCACACCATCTTAACCATGACAACTTGTAGTCCGACCATGTCTTTGCTGACACAGAATTTCTGAGGCTGGAAAGTATCAGCTCCAAAATAAGCCCCAGAGGAAATCTGGGCAAGGGGTTCCATTCGGATCTGCTGTCGGTGCCAATTCACAAAACTTCTTGAACTGCGAACGAGATAAAGCATCGGCAATGTTATTATTTATACCAGCTATATGCTCGGCTTTCAGCCAGATGTTAAATCTCAAACAGTGTAATACCAGAAAACGTAGTAACTTAATAACTGGCTCAGATTTGGAGGATAACGTGTTGGCAAAGAAAATGGCAAAGAAAACACCTCTGTTATCGTGTAGACCTTGATCCTTCGGTTCATGAAAGAATCCTTCCAAATTACTAATGAGACTATGACCGGGAATAGCTCCAGAAGGACAAGATTCTGAAGAATATCCCTCTTTAAGCAGGACCTTTTTACGCAATAAAAAAGTAATCAAAGCTCTCATTCTTTGAATCTTAGGAGATGGCAATCTGAATTCCATAGCGGCCGAATCAATTGTGATTCCAAGAAATTCCAGGGATTCACACGGGCCCACAAATAAAAAATCCTCCAGGTAATAGAGAGAACCCCCATGTGGATAGTTAGCTGATAAAACCCAGTTTAAAAAGGTAGAGAATGATTCGAAATAAAAACAAGACAACGAAAACCCCATTGGAAGACATTTATCAAAAAAGAATTGACCCATAAACTGAAAGCCTAAGGAATTGAAACCTTGGGGGTGGACCGGAAGGAGGCGGCAAGCCGATTTAATGTCAGCCTTAGCCAACAAAGAACCTTGACCAAATTTGCTTAACAGAAGTAAAGCTTCATTGAAGGAAGAATAGACCACAGGGGCATCCACCTCTGAGACCTCATCATTTAAAGATGAATCCAATGGGTAAGAAAGGTGGTGAATCATCCGGAAGCAACCACTTTCTTTCTTAGGAACTATTCCGAGCGGGGACAAACAAAAATTTTTAAATGGAGGAGAAGAGAAGGGGCCTGCAATTTTGCCCTCCGTCAGCTCCTTGGATATTTTTTCTTGAACTAAATCAGAATAAATAACCGCTGACTTCAAGTTCTGCACCATAGTGCAACCTGTCCCTCTAAAAGCCCGGACCAGAAAACCATCCCTGAAGCATTTAGTTAGCAGGGCCGCCATCCTGCGGTCTGGGTAATGCTCTAACCATGGGAGCATTCTTTCCAGATTCACTGGAGTCATTGCCTTTCCCATGAGCTTCCCTGAGAAATGGCTGAAAAGAGGTTGCGGCGGATTTGCGAAAACATCTACTGGCCGCATGATTTTCACTACAATTTGAGCACTCATGCTTGTATCTGCAATTTGATAGGAATTTGCATTGCCCATCATTAAAAGCAAAGCAAAAACCTTTGCGAAATACATTCTGAGGATTGGCTGCTGCTCTGTTAGGAGTGAAATGAGGTCTAGGTGGAAGCATAAGATTCAACCATAAGCCCACGTCCTTAGAACCCCAGTGCAATGAAGGATGTATTGCTAGTTTTTGACGGAAGTTTTCATCATAAGTGAACCATGCAGAACTGCCGAAATTGCGAAAGGCTTCTGAAATTATATCCAGATGTTGAAAGAGACCTGAACATTTATCAGGAAAGCATTCGCCCATGACTGCTGCATAAAAGCAAAACGCTTGTAACCAATTCTGGAAAGTTTTGGGGATGGCCCTCCTCCTATTCTCCTCAGACCTATCCCCTGGTTTGTCAGTTTTATACAAAAATTATTTTGACGCGGGTAACAATGATAACATATCTACGAATTCACCCCTCCAAATCTTATCTTTTACTGCCTTAGGCAAATGAAAGCCCAACGGGACAATATACATGGAAGGGGCTCTTTAAAAGAGGATTCCCTGGCTAATAAGGCCGTGGGTCTGAGGGGCAAGGAAGGGTTAATGGTTTTAGACCGAGCAAACATATCTTTGCCTGAGTGGATTCATTAACATCCTGCCATATGGAGCCAACATCATTCAAATAATCTGGAAATTGTAAAGTATCTGTAGCACCATTACCATGTGCCCCTGAAGGAATATCATCCTTATCATTATAAACTGTATTAATATTATTAATGTTAGCACCAGTGACCTGTGCTCTCTGACATAACTTAGCGGCAACATTAGTCTGCTGCGTTTGCTCTGCACCAATAACTTGTGCCTTTGTATTTGTTTTAAACTGCATGTTTTGCAAACCATTCCCTGCACCAGATACCTGTGCTCCACTTGTTTTAATAATAAAATCATTACAATATTTTGCAAACCATTTCCTGCACTAGATAACTGCGCCCCTTGTGTTTCCATAATAACATAATTAACATCATTACCTGCACCAGAAACCTGTGCCCCACTATTATTACTACTGATAATTTGCACACAATCTTATCAGCACCATTATCATGTGCCCCTTTGAACTTTTGTAAAACATTAGATAAAGAATCAACCAAACACAGGAATTCAGAAGCATGAGACACCACACACTGCTCACCTTCACTAACACTTTGAAGCTGCTCACCCACTGCTTCAGCTGCAGACTGAGTAGCGCTGCTCTGCCTCAGACGAGGAGCATACTGTAATGACACATCAATGGCTCTCTCACCGCTTGTCAGCTGAGGAGAAGCAGTCAGTCTCTGACGCTTCTTCTTTCTTACTGGCTGCTGGGGCCGACATCTTCTGTGATGCAGGGGGAGTTACAGGAGGTGGAGCAGAGCCGCCCTCTTCCCCAAGGCACCGCAATAGCCACTCCTCACCGCCTCTGCTCTCCGCCCTTTCTAACAGGCGGCATAGGAGAGACTCGCGGCTGTCTGGGGAATGGTGCTTCATCTCAGGAGCTCCGCTGCGGTCCGTTCCAGTGCTGAGGTCCGGTCCAAACGGTCTGAGGAGACACAGCTTCAGGCCCTTTTATAGGCTTCCTCAGCTCAGGTTACAGTAACCGCCAAATTGTACCAATCAGCTGCTCCATTAACTTAACCAATCCCATGGCTGTTGCTGCCCAGGGAAACTGCAGTGACCAATGGCAACCTGTAAAAATAAACAAAGCGCAGCAGACTGCGGATCCCCCTTTGAGCTATCCCATGTTGGTCCAGCATATTGCTAAGACCTTTCATTCTACCAAGTGGAAAGACATGTCTGAGGTGAAGCAGAACATTTAGCTTTAAGCTGACCATACACTATATAATCTTTACAATCTCCTTTAGATATATTTATGTAGTGTAGGGGCCTTCCTTATTGCATACAAATTGAATTATTTTTTTAGGTTTGCCCTTATATTACATCGTTTTGGTAATTCTAAAGAAGATTGTATGGAGATTGTACAATCTTATTGCATAGTGTTTGGCCAGCTTTGGCTAATTGACAAAAGAAAAAGGCACTCACAACTACCTCATTAACTATGTTACTTGAGGTTGGAACATTCACAGTAGACACAACAGGCTTAGGTAGAGTCACAAGGAAGAGTGTGGTTGGGCTATATATTGCTAAGACCTCAACTGGAGGCTGACATTTTTAACTTAACTCAACCTAAGTCACAATAATGTTAAATGTAATCAGGTAGCATCATTCGCGTTAATCTATACCAGGGATCCTCAAACTACAGCCATCCAGCTGTTGTGGAACTACACATCCCATGAGGCATTGTAAAACTCTGACATTCATAGATATGACTAGGCATGATGGGAATTGTAGTTCCTGAACAACTGGAGGGCCATAGTTTGAAGACCCCTGATCTATACTCACAGAATCACTAAAAATCATTATGGCTATGCAGGCAGAGCCGATCCGCCCTATACACTCACTATGCAAGATGCATAGGGCCCCGCGGCTGTGGGGGGGCCCCCAAGGGTGGATCGGCTCTGCTTCCCGAGCTCCAATCTCCTCCTCCCCCTCCTCCTCTTGTCACACAGCGGGAGTCGGAGGACCGCTGTGTCTCAGAGCTGACTGAAACCTTCGGCCAGCGCTATGACAAAGATCCCGCACTCCTCCTAGACCAGCTCATGTGATAGATACAGTGTTCTGTCTATCACACAAGCTGGTCTAGGAGGAGGGTGGGACTTTTGTCATAGCGCAGCATAACATTTCACATTGAGCACCGTGACACAGCGGGAGATGCCTGCTGTGCATAATCCACTGGCACTGACTGGTGAGGCTACATTGATTGCCACAGTAAGACTGCAATGATGGGCACCATTAGGCTGCAATGATGATGGGCACAGTAAAGCTGCAATGATTGGCATGGTGAGGCGGCAATGATTGGCATGGTGAGGTGGCAATTATTAACACAGCAATGCTGCAATGAAAAGCATGGTAAGGCTGCAATGATAAGCATGGTAAGGCTGCAATGACTGGCATGGTGAGATGGCAATGATGGGCACGGTGAGGCGGCAATTATTAACACGGTGAGGCTGCAATGATAAGCATGGTAAGGCTGCATTGATTGACATGGTGAGGTGGCAGTGATGGGCACGGTGAGGCTGCAATGATTGGCATGGTAAGGCTTCAATGATTGGCACCATGAGGTGGCAATGATGGACACAGTGAGGCAGCAGTGATGGGCACAGTAAGGCTGCAATGATGGGCACAGTGACGTGGCAATTATTAACACGGTGAGGCTGCAATGATGGGCACGGTGAGGCTGCAATGATTGGCGCGGTGAGGATTTAAGGAAGGCTCTCTGGGGACCCTGATGCAAGGAGGGGCTCTCTGAGGACACTGATGTAAGAGGGGCTTTCTGGGGACCCTGATGTAAGGAGGGTCTTTCTGGGGACCCTGACGTAAGGGGAGGCTCTCTGGAGACCCTGATGTAAGGGGGGGCTCTCTGGGACCCTGATGTAAGGAGGGGCTTTCTAGGGGCCCTGACGTAAGGGGAGGCTCTCTGGGGACCCTAATGTAAGGAGGGAGGCTCTCTGGGGACCTATGCTCACGGCATCATGGGCCATGTAGAGGGCCCCTTAGCAGAATTTTGCTTAGGGCCCCAGGGAGGTCAGGATCGGCACTGTATGCAGGGTATAGGAAAGTCAGCCCAAGAGATAATTGCTGCACATGCACAACTGGCTTCAGTAACACCATATTGGGGTGGCATCTGCAAATTTTACTGTTGACATTTCTAGCAAGGCTACCAGGCTGCACAAGACACTGGAGGACTAGGGGATGTTGCTAGGACTGTGAAAGACCTGTGACACCCTTAGGTTCAACCTCAACACACTTCTTGTCTCATCACTTCACCCCTCTCAAATGACAAACTTTTTTTTTTTGTGAATAAGTAGGAGCACTATGTATCTCCTACTAATGTGCATATAGGAGTGGTACCTAGGGGTCTCATTATTAAACGAACTTCCAGATTCTAATAAGTGAAGAGGTCCCTGTTCACATCAACATGAGGTCCCCCTGTGTTGAAAACATGTGGTCTGGTATAGTTGAGTAGGGGGAGGCAGAGACCCACCCCCTTCTATCCTGTCCTGCCAAGCTGCATGCTTATATAAAGATCTGGTGTGGATGTTTGAGTTGAGGCTCACGCTTTTTAGTTTCTTCTTTATGCCATACCTGAAGGGTCAGGTATCTATGAGAGACACACCTTATTTTTTTTCGTGTGTTGAGTCCCTCTTAAAATTCATACCAGACCTGAAGGGCTTGGTATGAATTATGGTAGAACCAAATGTCACTTTTTCTTTTAACTATCTCTGACTCCTTTGCTTACATGGCATGACTTTCATGTTTACCAGTGGCCATAATAACTAATAATTCTATGCATGAATAATTCTATGCCCCTCACCCCCAGCCCCCCACAATCCTTACCTGAGCTCCCTCTGATCCAGCGATGTTCACAACTGTACCAGGACTCTCCCTCCTCACTGGCTGAGACAGCAGCGGGAGCCCATTGGCTCCCACTACTGTCAATCACAGCCAGTGAGCCAATGAGGAGAGAGTGGGAGGGGTTTGCGAGCCACGGCTCTGTGTGTCTTATGGAAACATGGCTCGGGAGTAAGCATGGAGCGCCGATGGGGGACCCCAAAAGAAGAGGATTGGAGCTGCTCTGTGCGAAACCACTTTACAGAGCAGGTACTATAAGTATAACATGTTTGTTATTTTAAAAAAAACAAGCTTTAATACCACTTTAAGCTCATGCCTACTGCTACTTTTTTGCTTCTCTGCTCCTCTTTCAGAGACTGCATGACTTCTGTACCTTCACAGTCTAAGGCCCCTTTCACATGGACGGTCCGTTCAGGTCCGCCTGTCAGTTTTTTTAGGCGGACCTGAAAGGACGCTCCATAGACCTCTATGGAGAGTCGGATGTCAGCGGTGACATGTCCGCTGACATCCGACCTGCTCCGATCCGAAAAAGTGTGACGGAGGAAAACCCTATTCTTCCATCCGTCTGTGGATTGGATCGGGTGACGACGGACTCTACGGTCCGTCATCATTCGATCCCCCATAGGGGAGAGCGGCGCTCTGACAGGTCTGTCCCTGCACAGAGTGCAGAGACAGACCTGTCATCTTCCTGCTCAGCGGGGGGTCGACAGAGCGATCCCCTGCTGTGCAGAGCAGGCTCGGTACACGGACACGTCCGTGTGAAAGAGCCCTAAGTTAAAATTTACAAGAAAACATTGCTTCCACAAATATGGTATAAAAATACTGTACATTTAATTGTAATACTGGAAGTAAAACCTCTTTCCCTGAAACATAACATTCATCTGAAGACCATCATACTACGTCATTGTAAAAGATCGGTCATATCAGCAATAATGGTCTGCCCCCATTCCCAACATGTCACGCACATAGATTGACTACAATATGCATGTTTAAAATATTAGATGTTCCACAATCTAAAGACTTGAGGCTTTGTCCAATAAACGACAATCACAAACTGCATGACTAAAAGAAAGGCCCTGCTTTCCAATGGCAGATGGCATGTTTTGTAAGAACCGTTAGTAATGATATCTACTCATGTTGCAGTGACATAATGCAACTTCTAACAATCATACAATAATGAAATTGTTATGCATTACTATCTGTAGTTAACTACTGTTCAATACAAAACCTATTAGGAGTAGTTCAAAAGGCCATTTTTTGCTGATGAAATTATACAATCATGGATTACCCCAGAGCAGTGCCCTTAAAGCGGAAGTAAACCCATTGATTAAACAGTTTTGAAAAACGGTTACATTCCCGGCATGCCGGGAATGCTATTCATCACATTGGTCGTGCTCTAAACCAAACTGTCAAACCATCCAATGGCTAGTGTCATAACTGATCACATGTGCAGCACCATGGCAGTTGAAGATTAAACAGAGGCCAAGATGGCAGCTTCCTTGGCTAAAAACAATAGGAGGGTTTACTTTCACTTTAGAGCGCATGTCCAGCCAAACCATTTTTTAAATTTCGGTTTAGATAGAGTGGGGAAGGGTTAGAACCCCTGATATCCAGTTCTGCTTATGTTTTTCCAGAATGAAAGTGAGAGTACCCTTTCAACAGCAACACAGACAAAAATATGAATGCATTTCTGTAGCAGAGTGGGGGAAGGCTCTGTTAGATTTTTTAATTCTGTCTGTGTTCCTGTTGCTGATTTCCCCCACTTCTTGATTGGGAAAACAGTTGTCTTCAGGATAGGATATGTGGTCCAGAGCCTTGAATGGCAGTAAAAACCTGTCAGGTGCTCTAATCCTTCCCATTCTATCCAAAACTAGAAAAGAGGTTTTTGACTTGACATGCACTTTATTCCTATTGAATGAATGAATGAATGATTTGCATAGCACTACAATGCGAACTGAATCGCCTCAAGACGCTGCATTTGTGCTTTGTTGTCAAGCTTCTTAGGAGAGGTAGCTATTAAAAAGTATATACATTTTTTGTTTAGAACAACATTGAGCTAAGAGTTAAATGGTGAACGCTATCATTTCTAGGTTGAGTGGCTTAGGGAAACGGCGATCCACGGAAATATGTGTTTATTTCAAGAAAAGGCAGATATAAGCTTTTTCTGTAATAAGTCAATTTACCTGCAGAACTAATGTGCAGCAAACCTTGATTAATTGGTTTAAAAAAAAAATTGCTTGCTCGGTCTAAAATGATGCAAATGTTCAGGGTAAAAGTAATGAAGGGATGGTGGCGCTCCCTAGTAAGAAAATGTGTACGTGACCACACTACCTAACACACTTAATAAGCTAAAAGTAATAATAAATAAATTGACAACAAAAAGGTGTGTAAATATAGAAACCAATGGTGAAGTGATCCATAGATTAGCACTCCATAATAATCCAGCCTGGGAACACTCAAGACTAAGTGTAATACTAGAGGGAAAGCTGATGGGGCTAATCACTTAAGTTGATGCAGGAAACTATGTGTGGTAAATTGGAATAGGGTGTATCCACCTACTACCATCTCACACCATCCTAAATACAATCAATACATGTGATACATATAAGTGAATTATCTATACGTGATAACAGCAATAACCATAAATTAAAATAATTGAAAAAAAATATACATAACATGAGCCACATAAGGGGATGTGTGAACCCCGTGGTAAAAGATATACATATGTATGTGTATATATACACGTGAAAAGTCCTCCCCGGGTTGGGTGCTCCAAAAGGTATACAAAAAAGAAAAAAGGGAAAATATATATACAAATGTTCAGTGATCAGTGACTTTAGTGACTTCGCTGTTGTAGATAAGGTGACTTCGTGCTGCCCATATGGTCCCACACTCACCGGAAACTACCACCCCTGCAGGGGTAAAAGGTATAAATGGAGATCCGTCAGTGGTCCCTCTCCCAGAAATGGATCGATATCCCACTCCTTCGTATCCACGGGGGCGATCACAGGATCTAGTTACCAGCGTCAGCACTCCATTCTCCAGGAAATTCAGAAAAAATGTCCCTCCATGGCAAAAATTAAAAAGAAAGATAGGGGACTCATAGCGCAAAATGTAAAAACAAATTATACTTTATTAAAATAAAGCAAAAAAAATATGTAAAACAAAAATAGGGTTAAAAAAGTATAACAGAGTCCCGGCGGGCTAGTATAGGGCTTTAAAGCCTGGATGCCCTCTATTAGAGATAGTGCACAGTGGCCGCTTGCGTCCCAGCAGCGTTCCAGGCCTCCTGCGCTAACCGGAAGTGAGGTAAGTACGCTTAAAAAACATTTATTTATCTTAAATGTTCAGGGTGTTTTTTTTTCTCCAGTCAGCTTTTTAATTGGTTTACAGGTTTGTGACCTGCAATTAAAGAATAAAAGGATGTGAACACGTTTATCTTCACTAACAGCAGAATAATGAAATCACTTGGTGGAAATAATTGGGTTTTAAGTAAAGCAATGTTTTAACAACAGCTAATGATTCAGAGCCCCTAGTTTCAGCACACATGGATTAAACTACTAATTATATTACCTTGTTAAAAAAACAGTAAAAAGACATGTATGTAAATCATTCAGAACAATTTGAATATCCACACCAATTATTGCTCTTGAAATTGGTTGCAATCTGGAAAAGGGGTTTATTTTGTGTATATCTCTCTATACTCTGACAATTTTCATTAAAATGTGTGCGCTTCAGCAGAATTCTGAAAGGTTATCAGTAATGGATGAGTCATCAAGTCACATTATTCTTTCAATAAAAGATGAATTATATAGTTTTGCTAAAAACGTAGTCATTATCAGGTTATTCAAATGATTCCTTTCTACAGTGACCACCCTACAGTATATGCATTCAAAATATACCATTATGGACTGAATTTGCATTGCCAGACTCATGATTTTGCACTCTCATAATTTTATGCTTAACCACTTCAGCCCCGGAAGGATTTACCCATTTCCTGACTGTAATGCTTTGCGTCTATCTATTAAGCTCTTGTGGTAAAACCAAGGAAGCTTAGACTTCTGAAGTGTATCAATGCTTTACTAAACAGGGAAAAATCTGCACATACAAACTGTAGGATGACCAATACAACACAACTTATAGCTTACAAAATATATGCCTACACATATAATCATGTACAACTTGTACACATTAAGTAAACTAAACAGTTACTCAACTTAGGGGTCAAGATGTCCTCCACGGTCCTTTTCTCAGAGTCCAACTCACAAAAGCATCTCCGAAGTTATCCAGCTTCTGGCAGCCAAGTCTCTTCTTTGTCCTTACAAACACCACTCCTGTCCGAACACAAGTTTCTTTTTTAAAAACCTCTCCATGCCCCTCCCACCCATTTCCTGCATACACCAACTTCCTCTGCTCAGATCCAAAACCTATCCATCTGTTTTATTTACATATCAATGGAGGGGGAAGGGCCTCTGTAAACATATGCTCTTACCAAACCTAACTATATTATTGCTATCAAGACAATATACAAAATTGGCCATAGCAACACATACCACCTCTTGACTTTATAGGATAATATAGGAAACTTCTTAAAGCCTTTTGTCCAGGAAAGGGCAAAATAAACCCCCTGTATAAATGGGAGGAACAAATTCCCTTTCGACCCCCATCTTGTGGGCGGTCAGACGATTGGTTTGTCCCTAGAAGCCTGCAACATTACTTTTGAGCAGGGTTACCAATGTCTTTTGGCAGTTTGTAAAGAAAGTCCCAGATGAAAGTCTTTTGTCTTCTTGGTCATAAGGAAATGCTCAGATGAAAGTCCACTCCAATTCAGCCAACTTTCCTCAGGCTCTCTACTGGTCTGTCTCCTCCCATCCAGTATCGTCATCTGCTCTGCCTGCTCCACCTCTCGATGCTCAATACCTGAAAAGAGTAAGAGACAAAGCAGATTATATGTTCCTTCCAACTGTGCCAAAAAAAAAAAACATAGCTCACTGCTCACATTTCTCTATCTGCCCATTTCTAACTGCAAAACTATTGTAGGGGGCCTACTGTTGCCTTGAAACACTTTCAAGGAAAGGCATTGACTGCCAACGTAACAAATAAACTTGCATGTCTCTCCATGCTGTCCTGGGAAGCACACAGGCCTGCTGTTGTCCAGTCTTCACAGCATGGCACATTTTTGCAAAATGCCCCATTTTATGGCAACAGAAACACATAATGTGACTGAATCTAACATTCCCAAACATTTGCTTCCACTTCTTAAACAATGCTGGTGTAGGAATCCCATCTATTTCCTCTCTAGGGACCCCCACCTTAAGTAAATCAATCCACATGTGTCTCCTGGAGATCATAGGCCTTGCCTTCCTTGTATCTGACTCAACTCGGTCATTTGAGCTGATCAAATCCTCTGCTTCCCGGTTATGAGAAGTAACCTTCTAACGTACTTCTGCTTACAGGCTTCGGGCCTTTGTCCTTTGTTAGGGCATCATTAGACTTGGTCATGAGGGCTGCACACCGCTCATTCAAATCTTCAGCTCGGCCTACAGGGGTTTGAACACACTTCAAAGCCACTGCAGGTTTAACTTTGATTACCCTCCTTTCTAAATCTTTTGCCTTTCTTGCAGTTTCTTCCAAACACTTGGATGCTACTGCAAGCTGCTCCTTCAGTAAATCTCTTTCTAATTCTGCCTTTTCCCTCTTTTCAGATTCAATATGTTGAGCATGCAGGAAGTGCAAACCAAACACAGCAACTGCCCGCATCTCTCCCTTACTGAACCCAAAACTTTTGAGACTAAAATCTGAGGAAAGATCAGAGACTCCATCCCCCCAAGCTCTGTTCAAAGGAGAAGCCAGCTCCTTTGCAACAGACATCCACTGACTATTTCTGGCCCAGATAGGAAGGGTGCATGCCTTCAAGTCCTCCTGGACACCAGAAACCTTTGCAGCCTTACTCTTCCAAAACAGTGTACGCAGCATTTTTCCCCCCGCACAAGCAACAAAACACACCACAGAAAACAGATCTGCTTCAGTTAAAATTTTAGCACAAGTCCCAGACGAGCCCCCATTGCAATGCTTTGCGTCTATCAATTAAGTTCTTGTGGTAAAACCAAGGAAGCTTAGACTTCTGAAGTGTATCAATGCTTTACTAAACAGGGAAAAATCTGCACATACAAACTGTAGGATGAACAATACAACACAACGTATAGCTTACAAAATATATGCCTACACATATAAGCATGTACAATTTGTACACATGAAGTAAACTAAACAATTACTCAACTTAGGGGTCAAAATGTCCTCCATGGTCCTTTTCTCAGAGTCCAACTCACAAAAGCGTCTCCAAAGTTATCCAGCTTCTGGCAGCCATGTCTCCTCTTTGTCTTTACAAACACCACTCCTGTCCGAACACAAGTTTCTTTTTTAAAACCCTCTCCATGCCCCACCCACCCATTTCCTGCATACACCAACTTCCTCTGCTCAGATCCAACACCTATCAATCTGTTTTATTTACATATCAATTGAGGGGGAAGGGCCTCTTTAAACATATGCTCTTACCAAACCTAACTATATTATTGCTATCAAGACAATATACAAAATTGGCCATAGCAGCACACTGACCAGGCAATTTTTGTGATACAGCACTACATCGATTTAAGTGATAATTGCGCGGTTGTGCGACGCTGTATCCAAACAAGATTGATGTCCTTTTTTTTCCCACAAATAGAACTTTCTTTTGGTGGTATTTGATCACCTCTGCGGTTTTTATTTTTTGCTCTATAAACAAAAAAGAGCGTCAATTTTGAAAAAAATATATATATTTTTTTACTTTCTACTATAAAACATAAAAAAATAAAAAATGTAAAAAAACGAATTTAGTTATCTGTTTAGGCCGATATGTATTCTGCCACATATTTTTGGTAAAAAAATCCCAATATGCGTATATTGATTGGTTTGCACAAAAGTTATAGCATCTACAAAATAGGGGATAGATTTATGGCATTTTTATTATTTTCTTTACTAGTAATGGCTGCGATCAGTGATTTTTAGTGGGACTTTGAAATTGCGGCAGGCAGATCAGACACCTAACTGACATTTTTGACACTTTTTTGGGAACCAGTGACATTATTACAGTAATCAGTGCTAAAAATGTGAACTTTTATTGTACTAATGACACTGGCAGGGAAGGGGTTAACATCAGGGGCGATCAAGGGGTTGAATTTGTTCTCTGCAGGTGTTTTCTAACTGTATGGGGGACAGTGTGACTGGGGAAACCCACAGATCCGTCCTAGCAGAAAGACAGGATCTGTGTGATCTCCCCTGTCAGAACGAAGATTTGCCTTGTTTACACAGGCAGATCCCGGTCTGTCACTGCGGGGAAGAATCGCTGATTGGCTACCCCACTGGCCAATGGGAGTGCATGCACTCAGGAACTCGCCCACAAAAGCGAGTTACCGAGCCGACATACAGCTACGGTGATTTGCGGGATTGTGCCACCTTGCCGCAGTATAATGACGACGGATGGTCGGCAATCAGGTTAAAAAATATTTTGTGACATCATGCTGATACATGCATTTGTTGACTTATATGTTTATTGTGTCCAAGGCCTGTGCTGGTATTGTTCAGTGTGTAGCTCTCCATGTGGAGAACAAGTTAAAGACCTATAGCGCTGCTATAACTTAAAGCAAAATATCCTCTATTCTAAAGCACCTCCCTAACACCTAACTTCCTCAATTTTTCAAAAACCCTTAAAGTGTACCTAAAGCCCAAACTTTAGATTGTAGGTGAAGGAAACCCCAGTATTTTTTTTGTTATTATTATTTATTTGTCTTTTTCATCTATGTCCCATTACCTTCATGTCCTGTAGACACTATTGGGAGTTTAATTACCAAAACTGGAGAGTGCAAAATCTGGTGAAGCTGTGCATGGTAGCCAATCATCTTCTAACTTCAGCTTGTTCAATTAAGCTTTGACCAAAATTCTGGAATTTGATTGGTTTCTATACAGAGCTGCACCAGATTTTGCACTCTCCAGTTTTAGTAAATCAACCCCTATAGGAAGTGTGGAGGAAATACTCTCTTTGACAGTTCTCACTGAAACAAGTGCCCCTATAGGACACTTCGATTTCCCCTTACTATTCCAAAACACAAAAAAAAACAAATTCACCAAAGCAACATCTGCTTGCCATGATTTCTAGTCCAAATGGAACTTTTGGGTATTCTTGTCCACCTAAATTCGGCATATTCGTTCATTCGGAAGCATCCAAATGAATGAAAGACTCTTTTGAAGAATGCATACAAAAACGAATTGTCAGAAAGAACAAAAATCCGAAAGAACAAAAACCCGAAAGAACAAAAATCCAAAAGAACGATAATCCAAAAGAACGATAATCCAAAAGAACGAAAATCCGAAAATACAAAAATCCGAAAGAATGAAAAACGATTCAACCTTCAAGTTTAACTAATCGATTACATTCAGATAATTTTGTTTTTCTTATCTTCTATTATAATTAAATTATTAACTATTATTATAGTTTTTATTATTATTATCATTTTTTATTATAAACTATTAAATTATAGGTAAAATAGCTGAAGTCAGTAATTCTTCTATTCAGGTCTATGTGCCACAGCAGCAAATTTGGGATAGATTAGATTTACATTTTTATCGGAATTTCCTTTCAAATTTGGCTAAAGTAACTGTTAGTGAATGTAGCGAATATGAATGCATCCGAAAGCTATGAATTATTTGAAGTAACGAATGCCGCATCTAAATGGATGGAACAGAACAAATGCGAATGCATCCAAAGTAATGAATGGCAATCATAATGAATAATCTGATAAATGAAAAAAAAACAGAAAACAAATGAAACGAAAATGGAACTAAACAAATTTTTCGGTAGTGCACATGTCTATTCACCATATTATCATATAAATTAAAAAATATCAGATTTTCCGAGGATCAAGGTTATCCAATATGTGCAAAGAACAGTTATGATGACTGCTATAGACTGAGGGCTTTCCCCAACATTGTTGCTCTATAAACTGCTATACAATTATCTACTTACCTGGTATCTACTTACCTCTATGCATAATGTTTTTTTTTTTTTTCTTACCCAGTTTCAACAGGAAAGTCCTGAAAAGCTCATAAAGCGCAGTCACACATTAGGCAATAGCCTATTGGGGCTTATGCTAGGTCTGTTTTTTGATATGTCGCAATACTTTGCCTAGGAGGAATAAATATAAAAGGGTCGTAATTATGCATTTTTACATCAAACACTTTAAGCCATCTCCAGACACTTCCCTAGATGAAAATAGTGTATGCAAAAAAGTGTTTAGGTAAACATAGCGATAATAAGGCAGCAATAACCAACCCTATTGTCTTGCAGTGTTTAATTTAGCCTCTACACAAATTGCTGTTCAGATAAGATTTACACATTCTCTTCATATTTGCATGAATTTCCTCCCAATGATCAAGTTTACTTCCACAGCATAACATATACAGGTGGCTTAACTGGCTTCAGATTAAATTGGTTCTAAAATATTGAAGCTTTTGTCAGTTGCACAGGCAGATTGTGAGTTGTGAATGATTCACAAAAAACAAGTCTTAAAGCATCTTAAGCATGTAAAAATGATTCCATTAATAAACCACTCAAATCTAAAGAATGCTATTAACCACTTCAGCCCCAGAAGAATTTACCCCCTTCTTTTTTCCCACAAATAGAGCTTTCTTTGGGTGGTATTTGATCGCCCCTGCGGTTTTTATTTTTTTTGCGCTATAAACAAAAAAAGAGCAACAATTTTGAAAAAAACGCATTATTTTTTACATTTTGCTATAATAAATATCCCCCAAAAATATATAAAAAAACTATTTTTCCCCTCAGTTTAGGCCGATACGTATTCTTCTACATATTTTTGGTAAAAAAAAATCGGAATAAGCGGTTATTTATTAGTTTGCGCAAAAGTTAGGGATAGTTTTATGGCATTTTTATTAATAAATTTTTTTTTTTACTAATAATGGTGGCGATCAGCAATTTGTGTAAATGACACTGGCAGTGAATGGGTTAACCACTAGGTGGCGGTGTAGGGGCTAAGTTTGTCCTTGGGCGTGTTGCTAACTGTGGGGGGGGCGTGGCTGTGTGTGACACATCACTGATCTCTGCTCCCGATTACAGAGAGCAGAGATCAGTGACACTGTCACTAGGCAGAACAGGGAGATGCTTGTTTACATTAGCATCTCCCCGTTCTTCCTCTCCGTGAAATGATCGCAGGTATCCCCGACCCGCGACCCGAATCACGGAGCTTGCTGCGCGTGCCCACAGGCAGCCTCTTAAAGGCCAACGTATAGGTACGTGATTCCGCCTGTATGTGCCCTTCTGCCGCAGTATATCTGCGTGAGGGGGTCGGCAAGCGCTTAACACCTACAAACATAAGCAATCATACAGTTTGCACACAATGGGATGGGTTGCAGTTCCTGTTAATATTTTTCGAAAAAATAATTGAAGAGTAAAAGAGAAATCACCAACTTTTCTCCAAGCTTTGGTCTCTTAAGCTCTCTGAAAGGTTGTACCTTGTACAATGTCCACTTCCTGACCAAAACATCATGTTATAAAACATACCTCTTGGTTATTATTATTATACACGATTTATATAGCGCCAACAGTTTACGCAGCGCTTTACAATGTATGGGGGGACAACACAATTACAGTACAGTTCAATACAAAAGGTACAGGAGGGCCCTGCTCGTAGAGCTTACATTCTAAAGGGAGGGGGTGGTGGTACAAAAGGTAATAGCTGCAGAGAATGATTTGATGGGGGTGGCTCGGGGACAGTTGTTGTTAGGTGGGTTGTTGTTAGGTGGGTGTGGGATAGGCTTCCCTGAATAAATGAGTTTTCAGGGATCTCCTAAAGGTGGACAGGGTAGGGGTTGATCGGACAGACTGGGGCAGGGAGTTCCAGAGGATGGGAGAGGCTCTGGAGAAGTCTTGAAGGCGAGCATGGGAGGAGGTAACAAGGGAGCTAGAAAGCAGGAGGTCCTGGGAGGAGCGGAGGGGACAATTTGGGTGATATCTGCAGATGAGGTTGGTGATGTAGATGTGGGCAATGTTGTGGATGGCTTTGGATGTTATGGTTAGCATTTTGAATTTTACATGGTGGGGTAGGGGAAGCCAGTGAAGGGATTGGCAAAGAGGGGCGGCAGTCACAGATCGATTAGTGAGGTGTATTAGTCTAGCAGCAGCATTAATAATAGATTGAAGGGGGGATAGCCTGCTTAAGGGTAGGCCATTAAAGAGGGAGTTGCAGTAGTCAAGGCGGGAAATAATCAGGGAGTGAGTTGCTTTGTGGTGTCATTAGTCAGGAAGGGTCGAATTCTGGAGATATTGCGCAGGTGAAGGCGGCAGGATTTAGCCAGTGATTGGATATGGGGGCTGAAGGAGAGGTCACAGTCAAGGATTACACCCAGGACCCTGGCATGTGTGGAGGGACCAATGGTTGTGTTGTTGATATTAATGGTGAAGTCACAGGGGGGGGGGGGGGATCATGAAGAAGGAAATATAACAAGCTCAGTTTTAGAAAGATTGAGTTTGAGGAAGTGGTGTGACATCCATACTGATATGTTATTCAGTGAGTTTGAGATCTGTGAGGAGATCGAGGGGGTGAGTTGAGGAATGGAGAGATAGATCTGGGTGTCGTCGGCATAGAGGTGGTATTGGAAACCATGGGAGGTTATCAACTGGCCCAGGGAAGAGGTATAGAGCGAGAATAGGAGGGGCCCAAGGACGTAACCTTGGGGTTCCCCAACAGAAAGAGGAAGGGGAGCGGAGGAGATGGAGTTGTAAGTGACACTGAAAGTGCGCTGAAATAGGTAGGAGGAGAACCAGGATAAAGCAGAATCGCGAAGGCCAATGGAGTGTAATTTGCTGAGGAGGAGCAGGTGGTCAACTGTGTCAAAGGCAGCAGAAAGGTCTAAAAGTATGAGTATGGAATAGTGGCCGTTGGTTTTAGCAGTTAAAAGGTCATTGGTGAGTTTTAGTAGGGCAGTTTCAGCAGAATGTTGTGGGCGGAAGCCAGACTGTAGGGGGTCCAGAAGGTTGTTGTCCATGAGGTAGCGACTCATTTGGTCATGGACAAGGCGTTCAATGAGCTTGGAAACAAATGGGAGCAGGGAGATGTGTCTTAAGTTATTCAAACAGGTGGGGTCTAGTGAGGGTTTTTTGAGTATGGGGGTAACCAGTGCATGTTTGAGCGGGGAAGGAAAGGTGCCGGAGGAAAGGGAGAGGTTGAAGATGTGGTTGGAAGTTGAGGATAGAGTGGGAAAGTGGTCACAGTAATTGTGAGGGGACAGGGTCCAGGGAACAGGTAGTGAGGTGGGCCATGGAGAGTAGTTTATCAACTTCATCTGTGGTAACTGGGCAAAAATGGGAAAGTATTGAGTGTGGTGTTGGACCTGTTGTGTTGGGTAGGGGAGGAAGTTGAATGCTGGATATCTCCTTGCGAATTGTGTCAATTTTGCTATTGAAATGGTTAGCAATCTGTTGAGCGGTTATTATATCTTATCATAGTTATCATAGCTTTCATGAGTGTGTAGCTAAAGGAAATTATTAATAATAATAATAATTATTATTAAAATAATTATTACAATTTTAATAATAATTAAAAATACCCATGGATCAATCATCATTTGTAAAATATTAATGGAGTTTAAACATACAGTATATATGATTGTAGACCGTTTTTGCCAAAATAGTTACAAATAATAACAAAATGAAGTTGAACAAAAAAATAATAATTAGAGAAAATGTTGCAGTCACTTTAACTTAACAAAATCAAACCTAATTTATTTGTGACATTTTCCAATCCACACTGCATATTTTAATACATACATATGGCTGCACTGGAGAAATACTCTGCCATCTGCTGTAATATATCTTTAGTGAGGCTCAGCATCTTGTTGTGAGATCTTAAATGCTAAGTAAAATGTCAGGTCATGTAGAAAAATCACAGGTATTGCATCCTAAATGTTAGCTCACTGCGCATGAGAGAAAAGGAAACATCTCTAAATTATAAGGCTTGACTGTAACAAAAATACCACTGTATCATTTTAACTGCTTTTTTTTTTTTACATCCTCCTAGAGCCTCAGTGATTTTACAAGTTTAGGGTTGATGCTTTTCTAATACATTTCCAAGACTATGCTTCCACACCTTCTTGGCACAGAGTCACACAGGGGGTTGCTTAATGCATGTGTTCACTTACTGGATGCCCTTGACCAATGGTAATGTATGAACTAGTAGCTGCCTTCATCCACAAGGAAAACATTTCCATAGAAAGCAAGCTGCCACTAGATTATTAGCTAGATTATTAGTGACACTTTCTATCTAGCTAAATGTCACATCAACAACCACCCCAGTTTAAAATGACACTAAACAAAATCCTTAAAAAAAATAAAAAATAAAACAAAATCCTTATTCTCCAAAAATAATACATACACATCCATTACTGAATGGCTATGTAATCTATTTTTCATGACATTGTTTTTCTGCCCCTGTCCTCTATGAGTTCTTAGATCTCTCCTTTGCCCCTTTTACTTGGACTTGTGTTGAACACATTGCCGTCTTGTGCACTACTCTATGCCCACTACAAATCCCATAGTCCATACTACTCAGTCTTTTCCAAAGCAAGCAAGAGAGGGTAGCTATGTTCCTGTACACAGGACCATGGGGAATGGGTGTAGCTACCCTCTAAAATTAAGTTAGATTAGTTTAGAGATTTAGAGGAGACATATAGAAGGTATTTTTGAGTTAGGAGTGCATACTCTTTTTAACTAGAGTTTAGTGTCACTTTATTGAACTGAGATACAATTTTAGCTTCTTATATGTCTGCTAGTAGAAACTGAAGCAAACGTTTTGTTGAGATGAGTATTTTTCATAGGCATACAATTTTGTTCTGTAAAAATTCATGCACACTTCCAGCAACTTTCAGCCTCATACAATCTATCTAGTAAGGACTTTTACATATACAGTACCTCAGATATAGATATAGATATATATGTACCTCAGCCATATCCTCTCCTCTATACCCATAACCCAAAGATCTGCTCTCATTTTGTATCCAGGTGTCCACCAAAACAAAAGGGATCTCATACATACATGATTTACTATCTCAGCCAGCCTTTATTCATAAATCTTCAAATATGGCCTTTTGGGAATCAAAACTACAAATATCGGTACCTCCTGCTGCCTGGCACCAAGCTCTCAAGACTCCATCCCTTTTCTCCAAAAATGTGACTCATTGGGAATCTTTCATGAAAATATACTACAAATGGTATTATACACCTGCAGGATGGGCCCACATACTGTATACCCATCTCAATCTCCGAAATGCTAGGGGAACTGTGACACTGTTGGAATCATCTTTCACATCTGGTGGGGATGCCCAGTCCTCGCCCCCTTCTGGAGGAACATATCCATCCTCATTTCTGACACTACTCATGTTTCACACACATTAACCCCTCAAATGGCTCTCTTTGGTCTAGATTTTTCTCCCTGACCCACTTAATTTCTCCCCATCATAACACACATCTTGATTGCAGCGAACCTATCTCTAGTGCACACTTGGAAGAATCCTCATCCACCGACGCTCTCCTCTGTCATTTCTACAATTAATGATCATTGTCCTATGGAATTCCTTCTCGCCAAATCACATCTGACTGGAGATAAATCTATCAAACACTGGTCCCCCTGGTTATCAGATCCCCGATGCATCACACTATCTTGGCTAGATATACCATCTCCTCTGACAAGCTCCATTTGTGAGACATGCAGTTCCCATTTCTTGGACCAAACAGAGCCAAAAGCGATTCTTTTGTTTCAGATAAGCAGCCTTGTAGTTTTAAGCCTACTCGGTGTTAATGTACACCTACCTACTGCCTTCTCCCCTTCCCTACCTTCCCTTCACCATTTCCTCCCTTTCTCTCATCCCTTCAGCCTTGGTATTACCCCAGACTCGGGAAGTGTTGTGGCTTGCGAATTTCTTAAAACTTTGCATACAACTGTATTTTGTTATGTTATTGCCAAGTAATTCAACATGTTACTGTACTGATCACTATATACTGTACTGTTGGGGAATCCTTCCCTTATTCTTGGATTCTTGTATACTATTTCTCAATAAAAAATGTATTGAAAAAAAATCAAGCACACCACTTATTAATTTCTTTGGTTTAAAGCAAAGCCAAATAGAAGAGGTGCTGGTGTATACCAAACTGTTGTGTCCTACCAGAGCAAGAGTAGAATGATGATGTTTGTTTTCACTGTACTGTATACTATTTATTTTAAAGCAAAGATGTTTGCATTTTGACATATTGTAAACCAATTGGTAGCAGTAGAAAGCAGAAGTAGCAAGGAGCAAAACTATTTTAGACTTGTGGCATATGTAAGATGGTAAAATGTATTTAAAAGCCTAAACCTTTTGTACTGTATAGAGTATTAATGGCTAGAACCTCTGTTAAGTTTTTATTGCTGTCTGTGTCCCTGCTTGGTCCTGTACCAATGCAAAAAGTAATGTGAAAAGGGTTGTAAAGGTTCACTTTTTTTTTTTTAAACAAACACGTCATACTTACCTCCTTAGCGGCGCTGGTGGCTCCTGCTCTTCTTGAGTGCCCCATCGGAGAAGCGCTCTCCTTCGGAACACCTGTTCGGGTGCGCTTCCATATCCTTCTTCTGCGTCTATTGACCCCCGGCCCTTCCATGATTGGATTTGATTGACAGCAGTGGCTGCACTGCTATCAATCTATCCAATCAGGACACGAGACACCGGCTGGAGCTGGTGTGCTCGTTCCTGTCATGGGAAACACAGGGCTCAGGTTAGTATTATGGGGGCTCGTGGGGGCTGCTGAGTGACAGAAGGTTTTTCACCTTAAAGCATAGAATGCATTAAGGTGAAAAACCTTGAGGGTTTACAACCCCTTGAAGTCCAACAAATTACAATTGTGCCTAGAACAAGAAGTCAGTGGAGATAATCTGGTGTGACAGCTGTTCCAATGAGGGGACTTTCTCTCACTTTGTAGCCCTTTTTTTCACTTATAATATAACTGATTGAGGAAAAGGACCTCCAAGGTAGTTTTCTCTGAAATATTACCTGTACCTCAAACCACACCAGAGAGGCATCAGGAGCTAAGGGAACTGAACAAGTGGCTGAGGAATTGGTGTAGGAAAGAGGAGTTTGGGTTCCTGGAGAACTGGGCTGACTTCTCAATTGGTTACTGGCTATTTAGTAAGGAAGGGCTGCACCTTATTGGGGATGGTACAGCCCTATTTGGAAGAAAGATGGCCACAAAGTTGGAGGGGCTTTTAAATTAGGTATTGGGGCAGGGAGGGGGTCAGAGGAAGCAATAGCCAGTAGTGAGCAAAGGACAGAGGGGAATAGTGGGGTCAACAGGGATAATACAGCTGTAATTTAGAATCCTGGGGTGAATGCAAGGACAATTTGAAAACAAAGCCAGAGAAAAACTAAGGGGAAGTTAATATGCTCCCATACAACACTAAGAGGAGTATACACAAATACCAGGAGCCTAGCTAACAAAATAGAGGAACTGAAGCGTCTATTACATGAGGAGGACTTATACTTTGTGGGAATAACTGAAACTTGGTTTGACAGCTCACACGATTGGCTGGCAAATATCCAGGGGTATTCCTTGCATCGGAAAGACAGGGGAGGTAGAAGAGGGGGAGGGGTGTGTTTATATGTAAAAAATAATGCAAGGGTGGTAGAGAGGAGCAACATTGTGAATGGGACGTGGGGGAGGTGGAATCAGTATGGGTAGAACTTCAAAGAGAAGAAGTAAGTGGGAAATTAATTGTGGGGTTATGTTATAGGCCACCCAACCTGAAGGAGGAGGAGGAGCTGGACCTACTATCAGAGTTTGAAATGGCAGCGAAACAGGGAAATGTCATCATAATGGGGGACATCAATTATCCAGTTATTGACTGGGCAGAGGGAACAGCTCACTCATTAAAGTCCCATCATTTCATGAATGTCTGACAGGACAACTTCATGTCCCAATTGGTGGATTCCCCAACTAGAAAGAATGCCCTGCTAGATTTATTAATTACAAATGATTCAAGTCTGATCTCAGATGAGGAAATACGGGACAACTTATGGTTGAACTAGGACTTGTGTCTTTTTTCAATCGGATTAACAGTCGATCACCAGTACTATAGAAGGGATGGACTGCACCTAAATGAGGAGGGTGCAGATCAGCTGGGAGTAAAAATGGCCAAAAAGTTAGAGGGATTTTTAAACTAGGCAATGGGGGGAGGGCACAGAGGTAGAGATAGTCAGCGTGGAACATATTCCAGAGGGTAGTATTGGGGGCATTAGTGGTAGGTTGACTAAAGCACATAAACCCAAGGTAAGTATAGTAACAAGTCCTTGTTGCAATCTCGGAACACTCAATAAGAGGATAGTATGTGACCAGTCTAAGCCTGTCCCAGATCTGGCAGCTCCCGGAACTGTCTGCCGATGCCTGTGTGGGTCCGGGTAAGAGGGCAGTGGTGTGGGAGGGGGGTGTGTCGACCTATTGGCCCGGATGGGGAGCGTCTTGGGCGTTGAGGCTGTTGGTTGGGACGAACCGGCGTAGGCCGAAGCCGCAGACTATCCTATGCGGCGGCTGGCGGGCTATGCGGCGGCTGGCGGGGTATGCGGCGCGGCTTGCAGAGAGCTAGGGTGGCGTTGAGCTGAGGTACGTTCCCAGTACAAGCTGCTAGGGTGGTTCGGGGATATTTTCCTGGCTAGCTGACCGGCTGGATAGGCTGAATAGCTGGAGCTGCTGGTTCTATAGTCCGCTTGCTGCAGACATATCTTTTATTCTATTCCTTAATGAATGTCTTTTCCTCTGGCACTCACTGCCTCTTCACATCAAAACAGAATCCCCTTCTCAGTTTGTCAGAGACCAAAAATTTTAGGATTTCTTTATCTTCAACATTTGACAGATTCTGTCGGCAGTTGTCCATCTCCTCACTCCCTGAGCTCCTCTGCTCATCCCTCACAGCTGCCCTCGCTGTCTCAGGTCTCTTCCCCTCCCGGCAGACAGAAGGCGCTGGACCACATTGCGACACCCCGTGGTAATCAGTAGATCCAGTAACGCTTTATTTCTAGTTGGTGCATCTACCATCGGAACCATGAAATTGTCCTGCAAGACATTTAGAAACTGGCGAGCATAGAAAAGGAAAAAAAGGAGGAGGCCTAGCAGTGATCTTCAAAGCTCACCTGGTGCTCGGGAAACCAACGGTACAGAACTCAGTGACCTTTATGGAGACACTTACTCTACAGCTTCAAACAACACCACAATAAACCATCCACATGCTGCTATGCTACAGACCACCAGGACCAAAGACAAATCTACCGATACCCCTCACTGAATTCATTTCGTCACACACCCTGAAAACCAACAAGGTTCTGGTACTCAGAGATTTTAACCTTTGGACAAACTCCACCGAAGACCCTATCGCCACCACCTGCATCAACCAAATGGAAGAACTAGGGCTTTAACAACTAATAAATGCTCCCACACATGGGTCGGGTCACATTCTGGACCTCATCTTCAAACAAAATATTGACATCAACTTACTAGACAACATACCGCTACCATGGACAGACCACCACGCTATCAAATTTGAAATCGCCACCAACATCACCCTCCAAAAACCAAACCGGTCAGCAACAACACATTGGACCAGATCGCATAAGAAACTACACTCGGAAATTTTCAAAACCACATTATCAAACAAAATAGCAACGCTAAATCTAAACCACTCAACAGAACAAACACTCAGCTCCTTAAACAAGGCATTACTACAGGAATAGAGACGCAGAGACGCAGTCGCCCCGAAACGTCGAGCACCAATCCGCAAGAAAAATTTTGGATGGTTTAATGGCACTCTTAAGCCCCATACACACGGTCGGATTTTCCGATGGATTCTGTCCTATCGGACAATGTTGTCGGAAATTCCGACCGTGTGTAGGCACCATCGGACAGTTCCCATCGGATTGTCCGACGGACCAAGTCCTATCTCCTGCTGGATAGATTTTTTGACAACAAAGTCCGATCACACCAAATCCGATCGTGTAGCGAATTCCGACAGACAAAGTGCTATGCATGCTCAGATCACATTACAAGACCAAAGCTATTGGCTACTAGCCTCTAGGTAGTCCAGTCATAGGCAACAAACGTCACCACGTTCAGAATGATCGGATTTTTCGACAACTTTGTCCGACCGTGTGTATGCAACACCAGTGTCGGACTAAATCCGTCGGACCAAATCCGATGGATTTGGTGGTCGGATTTTCTGACCGTGTGTATGGGGCTTTACTCTACTGAAACGGGAACACAGAAGAGCTGAAAGAGCCTGGAGAAGAGATACTACAAAGGAAAATCACACAAACTACAAAATACTCACCAAGAAATATCATAAAGCAATTTTCAAAGCAAAAAAAGAACACCCTCTCAAAAGCCTTAAACCGGCCACGTGAATTTTTCACGTGGCCCAGACTATGAACCCCACCTGCCTTGAGCCCCCAGCAAACGAAAGTCAAGAGTACTGCAACGAGTTATCAGATTTTTTTATCAACAAAATCGACAACATTCAGAAAATAATTCAACAAAAAAAACAACCATCCTTACTCAACCGAAGCCAGGTAAGGAATTTTACTCGCACATCACACAATCACCACATTTCTCGCTTACCCCGATCACCACTGATAACACCAAAAACATCATCAAGAGCCTCCGAGACAGTACATCACCAAATTACATTATTCCCATAAAACTCTTGAAAGAATGTTTCGACATCTTGGCCCCTTCTATTACACACCTAGTAAATCAGTCGTTCGAAGAAGGGTTGGTTTCAATTGCCCTCAAGCAAGGCCTCATCAAACCACTCCTAAAGAAACCCAACCTCGACCCCAAAGATCCTAACAATCGCAGACCAGTAACAAGCCTGAACACCATCTCCAAGATTATGGAGAAAGCAGTAGTACAACAGCTACAACTTCACCTGGACACACACAAACTCTTGGACCCACTGCAATCAGGCTTCCGCCCAGGCCATGGCACAGAAACGGCACTTCTGAAAATATGGGACGCCCTGGAAGCAGCTGATGACGGAGAATCGTGTCTTTTGGTACTGCTGGACCTTTTGGTACAGCGTTCGACACAGTGGACCACGATACTCTTCTCATCCGCCTCAAGGAAGTGGCAGGAGTTACAGATTCAGATCTTCCATGGTTCGCTTCCTTCTTAGGAAACCGGTCACAGAATGTGAAACTAGGAGTCTTCACTTCTGAAACCCGGGAAATTTCTTATGGAGTCCCTCAAGGATCACCCTTGTCACCAGTACTCTTCAACATTTACATCCGGCCACTCTTCAAAATTATTAGCAAATCGGATTTATGCTTCCACTCATATGCTGACGACACTCAACTGTACTTCCGTATCACCGGACAAAAAGACCAATACCAGGAACTAGAAAAATGTCTCACATTGATAGATGAATGGATGACCACTAGCTCCCTCAAACTCAATGGATCGAAAACAGAACTTCTGCTCCTCAACGCAAACCGAAGTAAAAAAAAACAAAGACAACATGGACACCACCGACCATCCTTCCAAGCACCAAAGCCAAAAGCCTCGGAGTCATCTTTGATTCAGAGATAAACATGGATGCACAAATAGGATCAGTAATCAGCGGATCCCATCATCTTCTCCGCCTGCTACGCAGACTCATTCCCTTCATTCCGGAAAAGGAGAAAGCAGTAGTAGTTGGAACTATCATCAATTTGCGACTACACAAATTCCCTCTACATAGGACTACCTGATTACCAGATTGCATGCCTACAAGTCATCCAAAACACAGCAGCAAGACTAGTCACCGGAAATAAACCCTGGGAATCCATCTCCCCATCCCTGAGGATCCGCCACTGGCTCACGGTAAAAGATAGGATCACATTCAAGACCCTCTGCCTCACCCACAAATGTACACAAGGAAACGCTCCTCAATACCTATGTGAGAAAATAAAAAAATACATACCTAATCGCAGCCTTCGATCAACAAACCAAAACTGCCTTCTCATCCCCAAAGCCCGCTACAAATCTAAGGGAGAACGAAGATTCGCAGTCCAAGGACCTCGGCTATGGAACGCTCTACCCACCAACATCCGCTTGGAAGAAAACCCTCGGGCCTTCAGAAAAAAACTCAAGACCCACCTCTTCTAGAAAGCAAGACAACAAAGGACAGACCAAGTGCCTTGAGGCGATTCAGTTCGCATTCGCAGCGCAATACAAATCATTCATTCATTCTTTCATTCACCAACAATGAAGACCTGATCACGGATGTGAAAATACGGGGCAATTTAGAAAACAGCGATCAAAGGTCAATTGGCTTTAGTATAAATCACACAAATAGGAAACATGAGGGGAATACAAAGACACTGAATTTCAAAAGAGCCAACTTCCCTAAACTACGAACCTTGCTAAAAGGCATGAATGGGATAACATTTTAGGAACAAAGAACATGGAGGAGAGATGGGTTTGTTTTAAGAGCACATTGAATAAGGGGATTAGCCAATGCATCCCATTGGGTAATAAATTTAAAAGAGCGAACAAAACTCCTGGATGGCTTAACTCCAATGTAAAAATGCATATAAAAAGCAAAGGAGAAGGCCTTCAAAAATACAAGGTTGAGGGATCATCATCAGCATTCAGACTTTATAAAGAATGCAACAAGAAATGTAAGGGTGCAATTAGGGTGGCTAAGATAGAACACAAAAGATACATAGTGGAGGAGAGCAAAAAAAAATTCCAAGAAATTCTTTAAGTATGTAAACAGTAAAAAACGGAGGACAGACCATATTGGCCCCATAAAGAATGAGGAAGAGCATCTGGTTACAAAGGATGTTACAAAGGATGGGGTGATGGCAAAGGTATTGAATTTATTCTTCTCCTCAGTCTACACGAGGGAATCCAGGGGCTTTAGTTACCAAAACTGCAGTGTTTATCCTTATGACACATCACAGGAAGCACCTCCATGGTTAACAGGACAGACTTAAAATGAAACTTGGTAAACTTAACATTAATAAATCACCGGGACCAGATGGCTTGCATCCGAGGGTACGTAGGGAACTCAGTCAAGTAATTGCCAAACCATTGTTCCTAATTTTTACTGACAGTCCACTGACTGGAATGGTACCAGGTGATTGGAGAAAAACCAATGTAGCACCAATATTTAAAAAGGGCCCAAAATATGTCCCTTTTACAGACCAGTTAGCCTAACATTAATAGTATGCAAGCTCTTGGAGGGGATGATAAGGGACAATATACAAGATTTTAGTAACGAGAACGGTATCATTAGCAGTATTCAGCATGGATTCATGAAGAATCATTCTTGTCAAAATAATCTATTAACCTTCTATGAGGAGGTGAATTGCCATCTAGATAAAGGAAGGCTCGTAGACGTGGTGTATCTGTATTTTGTGAAAGCATTAGACACAGTTCCCCATAAACATTTACTGCATAAAATAAGATCCAGGGTACATGGATTGAAAACTGGCTACAAGGGTGAGTTCAGAGGGTGGTGATAAATGGGGAGTACTCGGAATGGACCAATCCTATTTTTTTTGTTCATAAACAACCTGGAGGATGGGGTAAACAGTTCAATCTCTGTATTTGCAGATGATACTAAGCTAAGCAGGGCGATAACTTCTCCGCAGGATGTGGAAACCTTGCAAAAAGATCTGAACAAATTAATGGGGTGGTCAACTACATGGCAAATGAGGTTTAATGTAGAAAAATGTAAAATAATGCATTGGGTGGCAAAAATATAAATGCAATCTATACACTGGGGGTAGAACCTCTGGGAGAATCTAGGATAGAAAAGGACTTGGGGGTCCTAGTAGATGATAGGCTAAGCAATGGCATGCAATGCCAAGCTGCTGCAAACAAAGCAAACAGAATATTGGCATGCATTAAAAAGGGGATCAACTCCAGAGATAAAACGAAAATTCTCCAGCTCTACAAGACTCTGGTCCGGCCGCACCTAGAGTATGCTGTCCAGTTCTGGGCACCAGTCCTCAGGAAAGATGTACTGGAAATGGAGCGAGTACAAAGAAGGGCAACTAAGCTAATAAAGGGTCTGGAGGATATTAGTTATGAGGAAAGGCTGCGAGCACTGAACTTATTCTGTCTGGAGAAGAGACGCTTGAGAGGGGATATGATTTCAATTTACAAATACCATACTGGTGACCCCACAATAGGGATAAAACTTTTTTGCGGAAGGGAGTTTAACAAGACACGTTTCAAGAAGAAAAGAGGTTTAACCTTAAACTATGTAGAGGGTTCTTTACTGCAAGAGCGGCAAAGATGTGGAATTCCCTTCCACAGGCTGTGGTCTCATCGGGGAGCATCGATAGTTTCCAAAAAGTATTAGATAAACACCTGAACGACAGGCATATACAATGTAATACTTACATATAATCACACACATAGGTTGGACTTGATGGACTTGTGTCTTTTGTCAACCTCACCTACTATGTAACTATGTAACTATGTAACTTGGGATCTAGTGATCATAGGATGATCACATTTAACATAAAGCATGAAAAAGGAGGCACGAGGGTAGCACAAGAACACAAAATTTCAAACGAGACAATTTTTCTGAACTGCGGTCATTAATAGATGACATCAATTGGGACCAATTCCATTGAACGCGGAAAAAAAAATGGGAATGCTTTAGGAGCATATTGAACAAAGGTATCACACAGTGCATTCCAATTGGCAATAAATATAGAACAACCTGGGTGGCTAATCCGTAATTTAAAAAGCTTCATTAAAGAGAAAAAAAATGGCTTTAAACAATATAAAGGGGATGGGTCACCGTAAGCATTCCAACACTACAAGGAATTCAATAAGAAGTGTAAGAACGCAATCAGGGTGGACAAAAAAGATTATGAGAGACACATAGCGGAGGAGAGTAAAAAAAATCCAAAGAGATTTTATAGATACATTAACAGTAAGCAATGTCGCAGTCCTGCTAAAAATCACTAATCGTCGCCATTACTAGTAAAGAAAAAATAATAATAATAAAATGTCATAAATCTATTCCCATAATTTGTAGACGCTATAACTTTTGTGCAAACCAATCAATATACACTTATTGTTGTTTTTTTTTTACCAAAAATATGTAGCAGAATACATATTGGCCTAAATTAATGAAGAAATTTGATTTTTAAACAAAATTTTATTGGGTATGTTTTCTAGCATAAAATAAAAAAATATATATATTTTTTAAATTGACGGTCTTTTTTTGTTTATAGTGCAAAAAATAAAAACGGCAGAGATGATCAAATACCACCAAAAGAAAGCTCTATTTGTGGGAAAAAAAGGACATCAATTTTATTTGGGTACAGCGTCGCACGGCTGCACAATTGTCAGCTAAATTAATGCAGTGCCGTATCGCAGAAAATGGCCTGGTCATTAAGGGGGTAAAACCATCCGGGCTGAAGTGGTTACGCAGGGCAATAACTTCACATCAGGATATAGAAATTTTACAGAAAGACCTCAACAAAATAATTGAGTGGGCAAATACATGGCAAATGAGGTTTATTGTGGAAAAATGTAAGGAGATGCACTTGGGGGCAAAAAACATTCAGTCTCAAGGAGTGATATGCCCCGCACACACGGTCGGAAATTCCGACCACAAAATGAGTTTGGAGGAGAAGCTGTTTAACCTTAAACTGCATAGGGGGTTTTTCACTTCCAGGGCAACAAGGATGTGGAACGCTCTTCCACAATTGGTGGTGGCTGCGGTGAGTATTGGTATTTTTAAGAGACTTTTGGATGTGCATCTTAAAGAACACATCATACAGTGATATGGGAAATAATTATAGACACTGACACACTTGCACCTACACAGGTTGAACTGAATAGACTATTGTCTTTATTCCACCTTACCTACTATGAAACTATGAAACACCATTAGGCCAATTTACGAAAGGTGTTGAGAATATTCACCTACTAAATTGTAGTTGTATTCACGTATAATACCCAATCATGTGCATATTAAATACATAAATAGGAATGACCTTTTTACATAATTGGACAATTGAAGTGAATCTTCACTGAAGTTTAGTATTTTACCTGATTGCGTTTATGATGACCTTAAAACATAAACAGGTTATTTTATTGCTGAAAATATTGCATTGCTTTGGGGTGATTCTACAATAATAACATGTTAGGTAAAATATATTTTAGCTATGCATTTATAAACTGACACTTTGTCATTCTTTAACTTTTCAAGCAAATAATGTGTTGTCTTTCTGCTGTATCATCTGTATGTGATGTCATCGGGGTAAGCATGTTCATTCATCCATAAAGTATGCACTGGCCATGAATAATCGATTTAATCAGCAATGATCTTACCATTGTACAGCATTCATCAATATGTCAAAGGAAGCCATTCACCTTTGTAGGTTTAGTCATTTCAACTGATTAGCAAGAAAGGTTTTACATTTATGCTTCTGATTATTGCTTATGTAAGCAATTTATCCACTCAGCATGCAGATGAGATTGGTTCATTTGACATTATGTTAAAACATTGTGTATATTTAAAATGACATGTTACTTGTCAATTAAGCAGGCTATACATAGTCTTAGTAATGTTTAATGACATTGACCCAATCTGACAGATTCAGGTGTTAAAAACCCAAGTCTTGTAAATTATGCCAGAAATAGTAGATGTGTTGATGTGGTTGTGATAGGATCATATTTTTCAGTCCACCCTTTGATATCCAAATGGGTGTCTGTATCTCTCACAATGCAGTGATGGTTTTCTGAGCAGCCAATCATCAGAACAGAGTGTCGTCCCATGGGTGTAGGGCAGGGGTCTTCAAACTACGGCCCTCCAGTTGTTCAGGAACTACAATTCCCATCATGCCTAGTCATGTCAGTGAATGTCAGAGTTTAACAATGCCCCATGGGATGTGTAGTTCCCCAACAGCTGGAGAGCTGTAGTTTGAAGATTCCTGGTGTAGGGTGACAGACTTTATCCCTGTGTAAGCATGACCTTATTGGCTTTAAACTTTCATGGAACTTTATCTCTTCAATCCTTTGATCAGATCAATAGGTAGTTGAAGGGAGGATGAATATAAGCAGTGGGGATGGTAAGGGGACTTGGAGGTGTGCTGACATTTAAATGATCCTGTTACTTTGATCTTCAAGGGCAAAGCTTAAAACCATGTGCCCTGGGGTGTCAGTTCATGTTAACATTGCAAGACCTTCTATTCCTCAAGGTTGACAATATCTGTTTAATGATTATTGCATGGTACTGAATTTTTATCACAACTCTGCAAAGAGCATGGGGCACAGGGAATAGTATTGGTAAAATTCTAAAAGATCTGCCACTTGTAAAATTTGCCTTGAATACCATAAGGCTTCATTCCCACGAGGCGGATCTGCTGCCACGGAGTCCGCCTCTCTCTGCCAGCTCAGCGGGAGATCTCTCTGTTGATCTCCGCTGAGCCGGCTGATGACAGGTCCCTCTCTGCTCACTGAGCGGGGAGGGGCTTGTCGAGCGCCGCTGGTTGCTATGGAGAGATCTGACGAAAACGGACAGCATGTCCGTTTTCATCAAATCTCACCCGATCCAATCCTCCAGGGACGGATGCGAACGTAGGGCTACCCGTCTGATTTTAGCGAATCGGACCGGGTCGGATGTCAGCGGACATGTCACAGCTGACATCCGTTGCTCCATAGACTAACATGGAGCGCCTGTTCAGGTCCGCCGTCAAAACTGACAGGCGGACCTGAACGGTCCGACTGTGTGAAAGGGGCCTAAATCTCTGTTGATACTGCTGTACTGCTTTAAAGCAGGGCATTTGATTTCTTTACAATATCATTCTGGCCCAAGAGAGATGAGATCAGCAGCAGGAAAGAGCTGAATGTTCAGTTGACAGAACATTCGTTGCTTGGACATTTGTCCGAATGTCAAATGCTTAGGGCATTCAGTAGACATGTACAACACGGAAAAATTTGTTTCATTTCGGATATATTTGTTATGTTACAAATTTTGTTTTGTTTCAGAATTAGCTTATTTACGTTTCATTTTTGTAAAATTTCATTTCATTTTCATTACATTTTGTCTTGTTTATTAATTTTCAAACGAATTCCAAATTTTCAGAATGATTCTAATTCATGTGGCCTGATATGGTTCAGGAGGGGGGGGGGGGGGCGCTCGTTTGTCGTTGTCCCCCCTCCCTGGCCTGCCAGGCTGCATGCTCGGAATAGGGTCTGCAATGGATTTTGGGGAGGGACCCCACACCATTTAAATATTAGTGTGGGGTTTCCCTTAGAATCCATACCAGACCCTATTGCCGTAATTGTTTTGTTTACATTTCTGCTGTCAGTGGGGAAGCCCACTGACAGCCCGCTGCTTAACAACCAGCTATTGTTCACACAAATTTCGAATCGATCAATCATTTTTCGACCAATCCAAACTCTAATCATCCTGAAAATTTGGAAGTCATTAGAAAACGAATAAATGAAACAAATTTTAATGGATTTCAATGGAATTTGTTAACATTCCTTACTATTTCATTCATTGATTTGGATGTAACCAAAAAATTTGTCCGAGTTTCCATTCAAACTGAAAATTGCATGTCTAGCATTCAGCATGGACAAATGTGACAGCTTCCTGTTTTCAATGGTTGCTAAAGAAACATTGTCATAATCGCATTAAGTTTGTAATTTTTTTTTCTTCAGCGTGCATCGGGCATCTACATCATTTTGCTATTTTTTTTTTGTCAAATTGTGTACTATGTACTACTTACTCAATCACATATAGGGACATATATCTGGTGCCCACTTATTGTTAAAGGGGTATTCCAAATCCAGTAAGCACCCAAACCCGCAGACCCCCAGAACCTCTGCGCCAGGGTTGTGGGGAAGAGGTCATTGTACTCATTACCATGGGCACAAGGTACTTTGCCAGGGGGTCCCACTTGCAAGTCCCCCTCATTGAGGGTATGTTGCCTGAAGCAGTCCAGGGTGGCTTTGGCAGACCATGTGCTCAGATAAGGGTCTGGCGTGGATTGTTGAGGGGAACCACATGCTTTTTTCTTATATTTTTGTGTGGAGGTCCCCCTTAAGATGCTAAAAGTAATGAAGCAACAGGATCATCATAACAGCCAGGGAGCTATTATTTTCAGAAGGAGAGCTCGACAATGGCAACTTTCCTATCTCATCACTGCAAGTTTTTGTTAAGACCACCCTTTACAACTTGTTTTGACTGCTAATAAGATTATGATCATACTCGCAATCTTTATTCAATGCTCTCCACCCCAAATTTACTTTATTATTTTTATAGAGAACTTTTTTAACTGTAACATCTTTGTATCCAGTTTCCTGTGCTGAAAATGATTTTGATATATTAGAACATAAAGTATATTTATAAACTGATTGCTTCACGTCTTAGTAATAGTAATCTCCCAAAAGCTTTGGATTGAATAAGTAACAGTATAATACAGTATAATTAATGGTTACACAGGGACTATGATGATCCTAGCAGATAACTATATTCAAATGATTTACCATATGAAATGTGCATACCTCATATGCTCATTGAATATATTGATCCTATGAGACACTTGAAAACATAATTTACTAGTTAAACCATTAAAAATACATACAAGTTATGGTGGCATTGTCAAAACATGTGCAGGCTGTTAATTTCAAATACGGCTGTAACTTTTCTTTATCTGGCTCTTATTTTGCATTAATTGGGTGACAGCCTTTGATTTTCAAAATAAGAAAAAAATGTTAAGAAATGTTAAGAAGATTTAGATTGATTTGAATTCTTTGCATAGGAAGCAAATGCAAATTAAATGAATGAATATAAAGCAGCTAAGAGCTGCTAAAGATAGACATGTGTTTGGTAGTGATAAAATAAATGATATGCGTATTTATCCTTACCTGCAGCACACAATCTGACACTTTTCAGCAACTGGGTAGAGCCTTTAAAAATAGAATTATGCTTATTGAATCTTTCAGGGCTGACTTACAGCCCAAGGACAACATTACTCTTTACTCCACTTATTTGTCCACATTTGCAGTTCGATCACTTTCAACAAAATCACTGAAGTAAGGCCAGTCATATAGGGTCTGAGTTTTTCAAGTGATTGGAATTCAAGTATTGTTAGCATTATTGGGGTTATGTACATTTTGATAAACAAGGACAGTGTTTTAAATAACAAAAGTGTAATCTCAGGGGCTATAATCTTTATCCTTGCTTTACTCTTTAATGGAATCGTACATAAAGGTCGTCCAGCTCTTGGTTGTCTTTTCTCTTCTGTTATTGTAGAATCTTGTGGCTAGCATACTCAATGTTACAACAAAACTGCTTTACAGCTAATAGTCCCAGATTAAATGCTCAGATTTCCCCACACTGATCCTTACTCAAAGAGTACTGTATTTGCTCATCAAATATGTGTATGTAACACCCAGGGCCAGCACTCCCGCTAGGAACTAGGCAGCCGCCTAGGGCACACTGCTGCCTAGGGGGTGCAGACACAGCTGCTGACTTCCCCTCTAGCATGGCTGGGAAACACGAGGGGCTAAAGAATGTCCGGCGGGCACAGGAGGAGCCATACGGGATGAGGCAGGCACAGCTAGGGGGCAGAGGACAGTGGGGAGCTGGACAGGACAAGGCAGGCACAGCTGAGGAGCCAGACGGGATGAGGCAGGCACAGATGAGGAAGAGGAGGACAGTGGGGAGCCGGATGGGATGAGGTGGGCACAGCTGAGGAGCCAGATGGGATAAGGTGGGCACAGCTGAGGAAGCAGAGGACAGTGGAGAGCTGGATGGTATGAGGCAGGCACAGCTGAGGAGGTGGAGGACAGTGAGGAGCCAGATGGGACGAGGTGGGCAACATCAGGTCTCCGGGTGTAGGCAAAACTATGCTGCCCAGTGAGCCTGCTCAGTCTTACCCTGTTCCCTGTTGTAGTCACCCGCGCAAGTACTGTAACTGCACAGCTGTTATATATGCAAATTAAAGCCATGTTACAATTCTGACACAGCCCTCTGGATACCTGAGCAGAAGCAGACAGATAATGTTATAACTGGAAACCACAGAGCACAGCAAAGCCTGGAAAATATTTGGCAAAAACAATAAACACACATGAGTCTAAGTAGGTATGCACCAATATGGGTTTTTGCGCAAGTATCGGTACACGCTCAAATGCTCCCGATACCCAAACCAACACTTTGCAGTTCGATTTGCGTCAATAAAAAAAGAATGGGCACAAATTGCACTGCAAAGAATCACATGCGATTTGAACAGGAATGCAGTGCAATTCCTGCCTGAATCGCATGCGATTTCCCCCACTGCTCCTGTGTTTGTTTGTGTGCGTGTTTGTGTGTAGAAAGGGAAGCACCATCTAGTATGCAGTTTATTAAAAATGTTTTAACTCACATTAAGTACATATAAGGTCAAATTTAAAATCTGCATAGTGTCCTGGTCCCACCGATGAGGAAATGTAGAGGTGGTCAGCACCTAAGCTAACATCACTTCCTCCCTATAACCACAGGGTTCGCATAACTTCTCTAGCCTTGTAGGCACCTCCAGCGGCCATGCTTTCCTATCATCGGCGGAACCGGGATACTTTTGCATTTGACCAGATATGTACTTATTATACATTTTTTTTCATAAACTTCCCTCTAGATGGAGTTTCCTTTTCTATACACATACACATAGGAGTGGAGGGGGAAATCGCATGCAATTCAGACAGGAATCGCACCGCATTCCTGTTCAAATCTCATACCATTCTTTGCAGTGCGATTTGCACCTATTCATTTTTATATTGATGCAAATCGCACTGAAAAGTATCGGTTTCGGTATCGGGAGCATTTTTTTGCGTGTACCAATACTCGTGCAAATACTGGTATCGGTGAATACCCACTTAAAATCATATGTGATACTGTATGCTATTTCATAATTGTTAGTACTCTTGCCCACAATGACTTTATTACATTCATATAAATTTCTTTAAACTGTAATTTTTTTCCAAACCTTAGCTGTCTTAGCTGTCTTTTTAGACTTATGTACAGTATCTCACAAAAGTGAGTACACCCCTCACATTTTTGTAAATATTGTATTATATCTTTTCATGTGACAACACTGAAGAAATTACACTTTGCTACAATGTAAAGTAGTGAGTGTACAGCTTGTATAACAGTGTAAATTTGCTGTCCCCTCAAAATAACTCAACACACAGCGATTAATGTCTAAACCGCTGGCAACAAAAGTGAGTACACCCCTAAGTGAAAATGTCAAATTTGGGCCCTATTAGCCATTTTCCCTCCCCAGTGTCATGTGACTCGTTGGTGTTACAAGGTCTCAGGTGCTCTCACTCTGTCGTATTATTGCTCTCACTCTACACACTGGGTTTCTGTAAGTTCAACATGGCACCTCATGGCAAAGAACTCTCTGAGGATCTGACAAAAAGAATTGTTGCTCTACATAAAGATGGCCTAGGCTATAAGAAGATTGCCAAGACCCTGAAACTGAGCTGCAGCATGGAGGCAAAGACCATACAGCAGTTTAACAGGACAGGTTCCACTCAGAACAGGCCTTGCCATGGTTATTTAAAGTGGTTGTGTGCACACACTCAGCGCCATATCCAGAGGTTGTCTTCGGGAAATAGACGTAGGAGTGCTGTCAGCATTGTTGCAGAAGTTGAAGGGGTGGGGGGTCAGCCTGTCAGTGCTCAGACTATACGCTGCACACTGCATCAAATTGCTCTGCATGGCTGTCATCACAGAAGGAAACCTCTTATAAAGATGATGCACAAGAAAGCCTGCAAACGGTTTGCTGAAGACATGCAGACTAAGGACATTGATTACTGGAACCATGTCCTGTGGTCTGATGAGACAATGATAAACTTATTTGGTTCAGATTGTGTCAAGCGTGTGTGGCAGCAACCAGGTGAGGAGTACAAAGACAAGTGTGCCTTGCCTACAGTCAAGCATGGTGGTGGGAGTGTCATGGTCTGGGGCTGCATGAGAGAGGGCAGTATTCCAACATGAAAACATTGTCGTGGAGGAGTGGAAGAGTACTCCAGTGGCAACCTGTGAAGCTCTGGTGAACTCCATGCCCAAGAGGGTTAAAGCAGTGCTGGAAAATAATGGTGGCCACACAAAATATTGACACTTTGGGCCCAATTTGGACATTTTCACTTAGGGGTGTACTCACTTTTGTTGCCAGCAGTTTAGATATTAATGGCTGTGTGTTGAGTTATTTTGAGGGGACAGAAAATGTAAACTGTTATACAAGCTGCACACTCACTACTTTACATTGTAGCAAAGTGTAATTTCTTCAGTGTTGTCACATGAAAAGATATCATAAAATATTTGTAAAAATGTGAGGGGTGTACTCACTTTTGTGAGATACTGCAGCTGTCTGTCCTGTGAAGACAGTAGCCTAGTATTTCTAATGTTAGTCCTTTACACTGTATATACACCAATCAGCCTTTGCTTTATGACTACCCACCTAATATTGAGTAGGTACCCTATTTGCCACCAAAACAGCCCTGGCCCATAGAGACATGAATGCCACTAGACCTCTGAAAGTATGCTGAAGTATCTGGCACCAAGTTCAGTAGCAGATCATTTAGGTCCCGTAAGTTGTGGGTTGGGCTTCCATGGATTGGAGCTGTTTTCCAGGACATTTCACAGATGCTTGATTGGATCAAGATCTGAAGAATTTGGAGGTCAAGTCAACACCTCAAACTTGTGTTTCTCAAACCATTTTTGCAGCACAGCAGAGTACATAATCCTGCTGAAAGAGGCCACTGCCATTGGGGAATACAGTTTCCATGAAGGGGTGTTCTTGGTTGCAACAATGTTTAGGTAGGTGGCACATGTCACGAAACATCCACATGAATGGCAAGACTCAAGGCTTACCAGCAGAATATTACCCAAAGCATCACTCTGCCTCTGTTGTCTTGCCTTTTTCCCATACTGCATCCTGGAGCCATCTCTTCCCCAGGTAAGCAACACACACGCACCTGGCCATCCACATAATGTAAAAGAAAACATGATTCATCAAACCAGGTCACCATCCTACATTGGTCCATGGTCCAGTTCTGTTGCTCACATGCCCATTGTAGATGCTTTTGGCTGTGGATACGGGTCAGCATTGGCACCCTGGCATACACAACAAACTGAGATGCCCATTTTCTTCTGCTTTCAACACATAATTTTAGGGACAACATGTTTACTTGCTGTCTAATATATCCCACCTACTTTCAGATGCAATTGTAATAAGATAATAAGTATTTTTAATTTAACCTGTCAGTGTTCATAAAGTTATGACTAATTGGTGTATACCCTCAATATAATTTTCTCCTTTTTCTTATTTCTTCTACTATTCCACATTTTTCCTTTTATACCTATGCATATATAATTGGATACATCTATATACAGAAATCCCGCTGCAGATCAAAGACAAACATGTCAATACCTATTATCCCGGCAAGATGATCCCAAAAAAACGTTAAAGCGGTTCGGCACACATTTCATTTAGTAAATCTCTTTGCCTTCCAAATCAGGCAAAGAGTACTAAATGAAATGTGTTTTTTTTTTTTTTTTTTACTTACCTTGTAATCGATGACTTCCTGTCTTCTGTCTCTTCGGGGGTGGGCGGGGTCTGTGCGGGGATCCTCGTCACGCCGCACTGTCTCCTGGGATCTGGTGTCATTGATCCCAGGAGTCAGTGCGGGCATCTTCCGAAATCTCGCGAGATTTCGGCCACATCTTCCGAAATCTAGTGAGATGTCGGCAGATGTGCCGTTACTGCGCACGCGCGAGTAACGTCGGTGCATGCTGGGCCATCTAAAGTGCCTGTGGGGTTTCACATGCCCACAGGCAAGATGGCCCCCAGCACAAAAGAAGAAGATAAAGAACTTCATCGGAGGAAAACCGGCGGCGATCGAGATGGAAGATGGAACAGGTAAGTCCCCCAATTGAGCTATATGGCCTTGGCATATAGCCCCAAAAAAAAAAAAAAAACGAGTGCAGAACCGCTTTAATGTCAATGTCAGTGGTGCCAGTGGAAATATATGGATAGCCAGTTCAATATTTGCATTGCCAATATATTTCCCTGGGCTCATCTAGGGGGCCTTTATTGATAACTCTATCTCCACAGCCTCGGGGCCCACTGTAACAAAACATATCACACTGTTTTGTTACAGCATTTCATCACAATTACATATATGATGCAGTCTGTCACTAGCATTAACAAAGTATTTTTTTCTTACTACTTTAACTTCGTTTTTTTACCTGCTGTTATTTTACTTCCTTTATCAGCAAAAGTGGAAGTTAGAGGGTTGAGCCAAACCACTTACCACTGACAGAGGTGCCTACAATGATCAGTTTTTATTAATTTAATTAAAACCTTTATTCCAAAAGGAAAAAATGTAAGCAGTTTCTGTAACTGCTTAAACAGTGTTAGCTAAGTTTGGCTTTTATTTGTTAGTCACTTCTGTGAAATCCATTTATCGTATCTTTAACATACTAGTACTTCTAACACTACCATCTCCAGACAGTGCTGCTGTCTAAGGTACATTTGTTGCTCTTCCAAGGATAGTGGAGCCCTCACAGAAAGTGCATTACTGACCAGATCATGAGATGAAAATAAAGGAAAAATAAGCCTGGTATTAAAATGTTGTTTTTGAGTTTTAATCCCAAATACTGACTAAATGAAATGTGTTTGATTGATGGTGCTTGGTGGGTACTCGTGGTGTGTAGGATAGTATTATTTGCTGTCGCCTTGCAATATAACAATGTAGATATAACCCCATCCTGACCCAAACTTATCTCAACATCAAGAAAATTCATTTTTAACTCGCTCTAGTTGATTGTAAAATGCAGATTAAATTAATTAGTTCCCAATATTTGCAGAAGTCTCACTAATTCTGTTTTATTTCCTGCGCATATGATTAAGACATCATCGATGTAACTGTGCCATGCCCATAACATTAGTGTACTTGTGCCAATGCCTAATTCATGGGGGATACTTGAATAAAATGCCTCTACATCAATTGTAACCAGTAGGGTAACCGAGGAGACCATCAATCCATCAGTTTTCAAAAGCTTAATTGTGTCTTTTATATATGATGGTTATGAGATTATGTGGGGCTTAGTTATTTATTCCCAAAACTGCTTGCATTCACCATCTAGCACCCTATACTCAACACAATTGGTCTGCCTGGTGGTGCTTGTAAATTCCTATGTACATTCAATAATGCATATAATGTTGGAATTTTTTAAGTGTTGTTAACAAAACCCCATTGTTTTTTTGTCAATGTATGCCCTCTCAAATGCTTCATAGACCATTTGTGTAAATTTAGTTTGATAATCATTAATTATTTGAGAAAACATTTCTTTATCAACTTGTATTTCTTAGAATGTCTAAACACATTTTACATACTGGGTATTACTCATAACTATTACTCATATATTTGCACCATTATCAGAGGGTTTTATTGTAATTTTTTTGTAAGTTGTTTGTGATATGTTATTGGGATTTTGTTAAATTAGAGAATCTATATATTTGTAGCACCCTCTAATGCGCTAGAAGTGTAAATAGTTTTTTTTTGTACAGAGTAGCTAAATTGACAGGCTTGGCTGGCAACCAACCCTATGTTGTTCTATCTGGGTCAGGGGAGTGACTCAGGGAGGCTGGTGTGACTCAAGGTCAGCTTCTCTAAGACCTCCCCCTACTTTTAGAAACTGGTAGAAGATTATAGAAGAATGGGAGTGGAGGTGAAGAGGAGCTGCCTGGAGTATTCATTAGGACCCTGACCAATTCCCAACTGATAGATTGGCAGGGGGCAGGCCCTTCAAATACTCAGGGTCAGCCCAGCTGGGGCAGTGGAGTTTGGGTGGAAGATGGAGATGGAGTGTTAAGCTGTCAGTTTCCCTTGTAGGTTCCCCCTAGTTTGGGGGGGGGGTGACCTTGGGCTGGGGCTCAGTGTGGAAGGGATCCTCATTATGACACACAGAGGTGTCCTGACCAGGAGGCACAGGAGCAAGGTTGAGGACAGTGAGAGAACACTGCCAGGCAAATTTCCAGGAAGGAAGACAGCCAGGAGGGCTAGTGTGTGCAGTCAGAGGACTGAGAGGCATACCTGAGAGGACTGGGTGCAAGCAGTCTGGGATGGATGCAGTCAGTCTTGGAGGACTGCGACGTATTAGAGGAGGGCTAGTGAAAGGGGCTGCTGCAGCCAGGCAGGCTGGCAGTGCCTAAAGAGGTGGTGCTGGGATCAGTAGCCACAGGAGTAGGACAGCTGAGCAATGGGACTTCTTTTTTTGCTACACTACCAAAGGGGCCTGCGGTCTCTGCCTGTAAGGGGCAGTTGCTATGGTCTGATTGTACTCTTGTGAGACCATCCTTACATTGCCAGCTGGTCCTGAGATTTATTGTTCTAAAAGCAATATTGTGCTGGAGGTAGAAGGAGAAGTGTATATAGAGGCTGTATATAGTTTGTGTCCCTGAAGAGTTCTGAGTTTGATCAAGTGGGCATCCTATAATACCCCCAAACCCTATCCAAGTTCAATTCACCTAATAAAATACAAAAACAAAGCTGCAAGGACTGATTCTTGACTCCAGCGTGTAGTGGAAAATTCTGTGTACCTGGCTGTGCAGGGTGGGGGATATTTCATTCACCAGCGGCTCCTGCGGGGGTAGTGCTACATATTGTTAAAGAAAGATTTTTCATAACATAATATATGTACTTTGTATGATCCTGAGATTCTGGTGTTCATCAGCTGCAGCTTTTCCCTTAATGATACAGTGCTGAATTTGTGTTATCTATCTGTGCATACAGATTTATTTTGTTTAATTTGCATCAAATAAATGTTCTAGTGCCCTCCCCCATCTCCCTTGAGCTGCTACAGTATAGCTGTCTCCAATATTTGTTTTTGATTTTACATTGTTTTTTCAGATTTGATTCCAGGACCCTTGTATAGTAATATCTGCTCTTTCAAAGGTTCCAATGTTCTTTGCTTTTTTAAAAGTGTTACTAAACCCAGAACCTGCATTCACTATATCTGTTCTCCCAAAGTAAACAGAACATGGAAATGCAACAGTTTTAGTAAATATAAACTGCTAAATACTTTGTTTCATCAGCAGTACAGTATATAGGAGTCTCCCCTGATCTTGTCTGGACAGTGCTGACTGGTCTAGTGCTGATCACATGCACTCTCCAAAGAAATTCTCTAGCAATACACTCCAAACTGAGCATGTGCAGCCAGACTCCTAATGCTCTGTTCTATCGAGAGATGAGTTGAAGTCAGTTAAATCAAAGGAGGACCAGAGAAGACAGGATCACACAGGCTTTTTAGACAATGCAGAGGAGTAACCCCTTAGGTTTCACAGTGAGTATAACAAGCTTGCTTTACTGCATATACAGACTGATTTTGCTGTTGTGGGTTTAGTAACACTTTGAGTATCTTACTGAAACAGAGATCCTTTAATAACTTGGTATCAAAACTACCAATGAAAAGTTTTAAAATCCCATGATTATGAGATTTCCAGACAATCCTTTTGACACTTAACATGCTTTTTGTTTTGACAAGAGTTCTATAGACTTTCTGATGTTCACTGTCAGTTCTAGACACTATGCTGATATTTTAGAAGGAGCTTTTACGGGTTTTGAACAATTTGGCTTTGTTGTCATTAATCCAATAAAGAGCAATGTCACCTCCATGGCTAAGATAACCTGCATGTTGGCCATACTAGGCAAAGCAAGGGGTTCACTTGATATGATGTACCATTGTGAGACACGTTTTGCAATACTCTTCACTCAAATCTGCTTTTATAGCTCCAGAAATAACTAATACTTTCAAGTACCAGGGACAATTCTCCTTGCCCCTTCAAAAATGCAGTACTTGGTACCTGAAAAGCCAATCACCAGCCCTGAATTCTGTTATCTGATAATGAGGATGAGCTTGCTAAAATATGTGTAGGATTCAATTTAAGAAGGTAGAAACTTACAGAGAAATTTTGACTATTTTTGTTACTTGATTCCTCTCTGTTTAGTCAGGTGTATGCCACTACTAACATTTGAAACAACAGCTACAAACAGAAATAACACTTGTCTGTTGTAGCTTACTGGTTCGGCTTGTTAACTAATAGTGATGGTTCATCATGATGCCATCTACTTGTAACCCTGCCACAAATGTTGTAGTTGTTGCGGGCAAAGACTAGATGTACTTCATACTCCTACATACAGCAGCACTCCTCTTAACTAACAGCAACATGGGCAAGTATACCATGAAGGCATGTAAAGACACATAATTAATAAAGTCTTGTCAAGCTATGTTGGAATACATGGATTGGTAAGGCATAGGTAATGCAATCGGCAAGTATTCACTAGCAAGTGTGAAGAACAAAACCAAATTTAGTCTCTGACTCTTCATCGTTTTGTTGTCAGGGACCATAGTGAGGAGACACAGCACAAGAAAAGCTGGGTTAAAACGTGAAGAGGGGCATTTTGGGTACTGTGGTGGAGAAAGTTGTTACCACACTACACTTTAAAGAGGAAGTAAAGAGCATAGCATAGCATACTAGCTCATTATGAATTACTTATCTGAGATCGAAGCCCCCGAAGCGACCCTCGTTCACCTCCTCCGTCGCTGACATGTTGACTCAGCGTGTCTTCCGGGTATCGCTGCTCCAGCGCTGTGACTGGCCAGAGCAGCGATGATGTCACTCCCGTGCATGCGCGCTGGTGCCGCCACTAACGGCATGATCGCCGTTAGAAATGGCATGCTCAGTGCGCCTGCGCCCTATGTCTACAGCGCATGCGCCGTAGACATCGGCGCTGCTATTTCTGCAAATATCTCCTAAACCTTTTAGGTTTGGGAGATATTTCTTGCACCTACAGGTAAGCCTTAATCTAGGCGTACCTGTAGGTTAAAGTGGTTGTAATGGGTTTACAACCACTTTAAAAATTTGACAGAAAGCCTGTAAAGCAAAGTGATCATTTTAAAGGTAAAACAAGTATCCAGTGTCTTTGAAAAACAACACAACTATGGTTTCACTCAGAATGATTGGCAAATGTATCGAGCTGCATGCTTGTTTGTTTTCGGAGAGAAAAACGTACTTCAGTATAAAACAGAAGGATAACTAATGGATAACAACATGTTAGAACACTTGCTATTAAATGGAAATTTGAAAGGCTTTACAAAGGAAATCTAAACTAAGGGCTCTTCACACTATAATGAGCGTGCATCCTAATGCATGTTAATGCACTGTAGATGTGGATTGTTGTGCTTTGCCATTCAAAGTTACTTGAATCACAATGTACATCTAGAAACAAAAGTGGCGGCAGAAAAAGAATGAGTAGTACATCAAGTCTGACTTTTTTTTTTTATATACGTATATATTTTATGTTATTTTTAGTTTTTTCGTTACATTTTTTGTTTGAGTATATATCTATGTTTGTCCCAAGCATGTTTGAAACCATTTACTATTGACTGCCTCACTATCTCTGCTGGAAGTTTATTCTAAGCATCAACTACCCTTTCAGTAAAAAAATACTTTCTAAAATTAGAAGTTAGTTTTGGGTCATGTCACTGTGTTCTTGATTTTTGGTTTCATATTGAAAAAACTGCCCTCCTGAACCTTCCGACCCCCATATTCACATCTACCATGAACCACTCTGTGATTGCATTGTTTCAAAAAAAAAAAAAAAAAAAAAAAAACATGCAATAACCCGCTTTTTCTTGTATTTAGGTATGTTGATTTAAAACGAATACCTATTCAAAATGAACGAGCTGCTGTGTGTAAAGTGCTTCAGTACACATATATGTGTACATTGTAATGGTGTGAATGAGCCTTTATAATGCTTTGCTGTTGTAGCCACCCTGTCCTAAACAGAGGCTACTAGTCAAATTTAGTTCTGCTGGGTGGTAGACAACCTAAGTATACTTGTTTGTTAGTTTTTTTGTCCTAAATTCAGTGAAGCTGAGGTTTCTCCTTTTTGCCAGTAGGTGTCACTGGTACCTCTGGTTTTGGAAAAGGAAGAGATCTCTCTTTGCCCCAGGCTCTGGCCTGGGGTGGGTGAGTGAGGAGCATCTAAGTGATTATGTCTGAAACCCGAAAACTTGTACATTTAAAGAAGAGGTATAAGTGTCAGGGGGTGGAACAACAGCAATACACCTAATTGAAGCAGCATAATGCTCATCTTTCTGTTAGGCATATTGAAGATTTGCTCTTTTAAACAGACACAGCTACTATCAATTCACTTCAATGTGTAACCTTGTTTGGCACTGTAGTTCCTCCAAACAATTCTTACATCACTACTAAAGTGTCAGATAGCTTATTTTACATTGGGTATTATTGTTGCAATGTTTCCCATCTCCTGACAATGTCACTTTTTTTTGGATCAATAAACTTTTTATAAAATTTTTAATAAATGTTTCCCCAACACACACACACAAAACAACTTAAGGAATACATTCTATACAACATGAAATAATGCAAGTAAATTTAGTGTACCTTAGTCATGACCATCCTATTATCCCCTCTTTATGTTTACTGATATGGCAGGGTGCATTTTTCCAGTTACAGAAAATTCCTGCTAGGCTTAGCAGCATTGCTGTGTGGCAAGGGGCTGAATATTTGATTACATCAGTTGCATTTAGGTTAAATTCTTGTACAAACTTTATGGACATCTTCTAACTTTTATTTCTTCCTCCTAGGCTCTTCTTGACACACAGAAGTTACTTAGATCTATGGTTACAAATTTTACATTTAATCTGGGATTTTCTGGAAAGTTCTATCACACAGGTAAGCATTCTGAAATCTTGATGAAAAATAGCAACCACATAACATTTGTCTATTATGATTTCTTTCATGTCTTATGGTCGAAAGATGTAAAAGCAACGTCAATGTCAGGTTCACATCCATATTTCCAGTCTGCTATTTTCTTGCCAATCTTGATAGGCTGTGTAGTCACTCATGCAGAATGTAATGGTAATGCATACTGGGCCCTCACAAAACTGTGTCTAGCGGCCTTGTTGTTCAAGAATCATAGGTCGGCCATGACAGTTTTGTGGAACAGTACACATTGCAGCAGGTGGGAGTGCACCTCCATAGCCTTTTAACTTAGTCACATTTCAAAGAGTCTGTCAGCTTAACGTAGGTACAGCAGACACCAGGTCTTTATCAGAGCTGTAAATATCTAATTAAGGTTCTGTCAGAATGTCTGTTAATTTCTACGAATCATAAACATCTACAGATTCCCTCTGACCCATCGTAAAACAGTCACACAATTCTTCAGTTCTGTCACCCATGGTTTGTAGGGCAATAAAAACCATTAAGAATATACAGTGTGAAGTAAAATGTCTTAACTAGGGCTAATAGGAATCGTCAAGCCAGTCAGGCTTGAGGAGACCTCTCTTAAACGTCGCCTATGGAGATTTTTAAGGGTAAAAGTTTGTCACGATTCCACGAGTGGGCGCAATTTTGACGCGTGACATGTTGGTTATCAATTTACTGGGTGTAACATTATCTTTCACATTATTAAAAAAATTGGGCTAACTTTACTGTTGTCTTATTTTTTAATTAAAGAAAAAAAGTGCGCTTGTAAGACCACTACGCAAATACGGTATGACAGAAAGTATTGTAACGACTGCCATTTTATTCTCTGGGATGTTAGTAAAAAATATGTATAATGTTTGGGGGTTCTAAGTAATTTTCGAGCAAAAAAAAAGTTTTCAACTTGTAAACAACAGATCTCAGAAAGAGGCTTGGTCCTTTAGTGGTTAACAGGAGAATTAGTCAAAATAGTATACATTTCAGAGATATATCCTCGGATTTTATCAAATTTCTGACACAAATATTACATGGAGGACATAGTTACTATATCGGAATTCCGTGATAAGGTATTTAGGAAATGTGCTATCTGAGTATAACGAAAGAATTCTGAAGCCGACATTTGATGTTTCTCTATTAAAACCCTTCTTGTCAATATTCCCCTGCGATCACATAGATGAGCTATGCGCCAGTTTGGGGTTTAAAGGCTTATTAGCTTAGTTACAGTGCCTTTAAAAAGTATTCATACCCCTTGAAATTTTCCACATTTTGTCATGTTACAACTAAAAACGTACATGTATTTTATTGGGATTTTATGTGATAGACCAACATAAAGTGGCACATAACTGTTAAGTGGAAGGAAAATGATAAATGGTTTTCAAAATCTTTTACAAATAAATATTTGAAAAGTGTGGCGTGCATTTGTATTCAGCCCCTTTACTCTGATACCCCTAACTAAAATCTAGTCAAACCAATTGCCTTCAGAAGTCACCTAATTAGTAAATAGGGTTCACCCGTGTGCACTTTAATCTCAGTATAAATACAGCTGTTCTGTGAAGCCTCAGGGGTTTGTTAGAGAACCTTAGTAAACGAACAGCATCAAGAAGGTCAAGGAACACACCAGACAGGTCAGGGATAACGTTGTGGAGAAGTTTAAAGTAGGATTAGGTTATAAAAAAAAAAATATCCCAAGCTTTGAACATCTCAAGGAGCACTGTTCAATCCATCATCCCAAAAATGGAAAGAGTATGACACAACTGTAAACCTACCAAGACATAGCTGTATACCTAAGGCTGGGCAAGGAGAGCATTAATCAGAGAAGCAGCCAAGAGGCCCATGGTAACTCTGGAGGAGCTGCAGAGATCCACAGTTTAGGTGGGAGAATCTGTCCCCAGGACAATTATTAGTCACGCACTCCACAAATCTGGCATTAATATAAGAGTGGCAAGAAGAAAGCTATTGTTGAAAGAAAGTCATAATAAGTCCTGTTTGCTGTTTGTAAGGATGAGCCGAACACCCCCTGGTTCGGTTTGCACCAGAACTTGCCAACATGCAAAGAATTCGGACGAACACCGTTAAAGTCTATGGGACACGAACATGAAAAATCAAAAGTGCTCATTTTAAAGGCTTATATGCAAGTTATTGTCATAAAAAGTGTTTGGGGGCCCGGGTCCTGCCCCAGGGGACATGTATCAATGCCAAAAAAAGTTTTAAAAACTGAAGTTTTTTCGGGAGCAGTGATTTTAGTAATGCTTAAAATGAAACAATAAAAATGAAAATATTCCTTTAAATATCATGCCTAGGGGGGGGCGTCTATAGTATGCCTGTAAAGTGGTGCAGTTTTCCCGTGTTTAGAACAGTACCACAGCAAAATTAAATTTCTAAAGGAAAAAAAAGTAATTTAAAACGGCTATAATGGATTGTTGGGTCTCCAGAATATAGATAAAACTCATTGTAAAAAAAATGGCATGGGTTCCCCCCAGTCCATTACCAGGCCCTTTTAGTCTGGTATGAACATTAAGGGGAACCCCGAACCAAAAATGTAAAAAAAATTGCATGGGGTCTCCCCCAAAATCCATACCAGGCCCTTCAGGTCTGGTATGAATTTTAAGGGGAACCCTGCGCCAAAATAAAAAAAATGGCATAGGGTCCCCCCCAAAATCCATACCAGACCCTTATCTGAGTAGGCAACCTGGCAGGCCACAGGAAAAGAGGTGAGGACGAGAGAGCGCCCCCCCTCCTGAACCATACCAGGCCACATGCCCTCAACATGGGGGTGATGCTTTGGAGTCACCCCAAAGCACCTTGTCTCCATGTTGATAGGGACAAGGGCCACATCCCCACAACCCTTGGTGGTTATGGGAGTCTGTGGGCAGGGGGCATATCGGAATATGGAAGCCCCCTTTAACAAGGGGACCCCAGATCCCGGCCTCCCTCCCTGTTAACAGGTACATTGTACCCCTACCATTTCACAAAAAAAGTTTCAGAAATAGTAAAAAAGACAGGAGACACTTTGGGACAAGTCCTTTATTAAAAAAATAAAAAAATGTAAATGTCCCGCAATGTAGATCCATCTCACGCCGCCCGGCGAACCGGAAAAAAAAAAGCTGCAACAGCTCTGCCTCCATGAGAGGCTCCCGCCGAGTGACTCTTCCTCTTGGTGACAGCTGTTATATAGCTGAGGGTGGGACCACTCTGTGACGTAAACGGGTGACCCTGCCTTCCTCTGATAATACGTGGTGGCCCATCCCTCAGCTATATAACAGCTGTCACTGAGAAGAAGTGTCACTCGGCGGGAGCCTCCCATTTTTTTTCTTTTTTCAGTCCGTCGGGTGGCGTGAGATAGATCCACATCGCGGGACATTTTTAATTTTAAAAAAAGGACATGTCCCAAAGTGTCTCCTGTCTTTTTTTACTATTTTTGACACTTTCTTTTGTGAAATGGTAGGGGTACAATGTACCCGTTACCAATTCACATAGGGGGAGGCCGGGATCTGGGGGTACCCTTGTTAAAGGGGGCTTCCAGATTCCGATAAGCCCCCCACCCACAGACCCCACAACCACCGGGCAAGGGTTGTGAGGATGAGGCCCTTTTCCCCATCAACATGGAGACAAGGTGCTTTGGGGGTGACTCCAAAGCCTCCCCCATGTTGAGGGCATGTGGCCTGGTACGGTTCAGGAGGGGGGGGCGCTCTCTTGTCCCCCTCTTTTCCTGTGGCCTGCCAGTTTGGTTGCGTGCTCGGATAAAGGTCTGGTATGGATTTTGGGGGGACCCCTACGCCATTTAAAAAAAAAAATTGGCGCAGGGTTCCCCTTAAAATCAATACCAGACTTAAAGGGTCTGGTATGGATTTTGGGGGCACAGGATTTACCTTAATATCAAAACCAGACCTGAAGGGCCTGGTATGGATTTTGGGGGGACCCCCACGCATTTTTTAAAAAATAAATTTTGTTCGGGGTTCCCCTTAATATTCATACCAGACCCCAAATTTTTAGTGGTGCTTTACCGCCATTTTTGCTTAGGTTTTCGGTTTTTGCTAGTGGCCGAAAAAGGGACCCGCAAAGTGCAGCTGCAGCGGCGCTTTGCCGGAAGTTCGGCAGCAGTTCCCATTCAGTTCAATGGGCAGGAGCGGTTTAGGAGTGGTGTATACACCGCTCCTTCACCGCTACAAAGATGCTGCTAGCAGGGCTTTTTTTAGCATCCTGCCAGCACGCCGCTCCAGTGTGAAAGCCGAGGGTTTTCACACTGGAGAGTCAGGAGAGGCTCTTTACAGGCGCTATGCAGGTGCTATTTTTAGCGCTGTAGAACCTGTAAAGCACCTCAGTGTGAAAGGGGTCTTAGAAATGTCATTTTGCTGTGGTATTGTTCTAAACACGGGAAAACTGCGCTAGTTTACAGGCATACTATAGACACTCCCCAGGCACGACATTTAATGGAATATTTCATTTTTATTGTTTCACTTTAAGCATTATTAAAATCACTGCTCCCGAAAAAACGGCTGTTTGTAAAACTTTTTTTTGCATTGATACATGTCTCCAGGGGCAGGACCCGAGTCCCCAAACACTTTTTATGACAATAACTTGCATATAAGCCTTAAAAATTAGAACTTTTGTTTTTTCTTGTTAGTGTCCCATAGACTTTAACAGGGTTTTCGCGGCTTTCGAATTTGCAGAAAACACTGCATAATGTCTGTTGTTTGCCGAACGTCCAAACAACCAAAGTTCGGCCTGAACTTATGCTCGGGCCGAACCGTTCGCCCATCCCTATTTGTGAGAAGCCATGTGGGGATTCAGAAAACTGTGAAAGAAGGTGCTCTGGTCAGAGCAAATGTGTGGTGGAAAACTAACACTGCACATTATTAGAGAACCTTAGTAAACGAACAGCATCAAGAACACACACCAGACAGGTCAGGGATAACGTTGTGGAGAAGTTTAAAGTAGGATTAGGTTATCCGTGAAACATGGTGGTGACAGCATCTTCATGTAGTGGTGATGCATTTTCATCAGCAGGGACAGGGAAGCTGGTCAGAGTTGATGAGGAGATAGATGGAGCCAAATACAGGGCAATCTTAGAAGGAAACCTGTTGGAGTCGGCAAAAGACTTGAAACTGGGGTGGAGGTGCACCTTCCAGCAGGACAACTACCCTAAACATACAACCAGAGCTACAATGGAAGGATTTAGATCAAAGCATATTCACGTGTTAGAATTGCCCAGTCAAAGTCCAGACCTAAATCCAATTGAGAATCTGTGGCAAGACTTGAAATTGCTTTCACAGATGCTCTCCATCAAATCTGACAGAACTTGAGCTATTTTGCAAAGAAGAATGGGTAAAAATGTCACTCTCTAGATGTGGAAAGCTATTAGAGACATACCAAAAAAAACCTGCAGCTGTAATTTCAGCGAAAGGTGGTTCTACAAAGTATTGCCACACTTTTCACATATTTAAAATGTGGAAAATTTCAAGGGGTATGAATACTTTTTCAAGGCACTGTAACTAAACCCAGTGACAATCGCTCTCAGATTGCTGGCACCTATATTGTAGTCCCACGAGATGGAAAAGCTTTGTGAAGGGTGCGGCTGAAAATGTCGTTGTTGCGAATCAGTGACATTGCAGTGTGAGGTTGACCAGCCATTTGGACATGTATAAGGAATTTTTCTTTGACTTTCTATACCTAAATATTTGTTTTGAGTCACTGTCTTATAATGTACTGAAGATAAAACCTATGTAGATATATAGGGATTAAAGATCTTATGTGATAATGTTTTATTGGCCAGATCTAGTGATGTCCTCATGTCTGTGATACCTGCGGGGTCTCTTCTACTTTTGTGTGTCAGTTCCATCCTCTAACCTACTGGACGGGCATAAACATGAACTCGCTCATCAAGTCAAGCATTCATGTTTATAATATGTATGCTGTCCAAGAGACATACTTGGAGGGTGTTGAATTACTGTACCTCTGAGTACTCTTGTGTCCATGACCAGCTACTCTGCTTGAATCTCATGTGTTGCTTCTGCAGAAATGACTTTTCATAAGCTATGACTAAGCTTATATCTTTTCATTTTTTATCTCATTAGGAAAGCATTAGCACTTCCCATATCACAGATCTGTCATAATATTTGCATGCCTTTTTTAACTAGGTTTTCCGTTACGCTGTGATCTTTGTGGATGATTAAACTGTAGTTTAAAAGAAGTTTAACAGAAGTCATCCCCAACACCAACACAACTTCAAACAAATAGAAAATAATTGAGACACAGGGGTTGATTTACTAAAGGTAAATAAACAGTTCTCTTTTCAAGGGATGTTGCGTTTCACAAGTGAATTTTCCCCAGAGATTAGTAAATGAGGTGAAGCAAGGTTCAAGCAAAATGCAGATTTTTTTTTTTTTTACTTTCCATGCACGTGATTGGGTATTTGTTGCAAACCTATTTACCTACACAAAGCTCTAGGATAAATTCCTTTAGTAATTTATCCCCACAGACACAAAAAAAAGGTGAATAAAGCAGACTATGGCCTCTTTTCAAAGTGCTCTGGAAACGGTATTCCGTGAGAGCCGGGTCACATCAGGAATTGCACAGGAATGCATTGGGTGTTCCTGTATGAGTCACATGCGACGCAGTGTGGTGCATTTTGAGCCTATTCGTTTTGAATGGACTGAATCACACTGGACCTCACCAAAAGTAGTGCACGCACTACTTTAAAAAATGCACTGCAACCAAATTGCATGGTGCTTTTGTACCATGCAATCTGGTAATGGCAAGCACATTGCGTTTGTGTCTTGCATTTGGGGTGTCATTAACCTAACATTGACACCCGCTGCAGTGCATTTTGAACACCAGTGTGAATGGCTCCATACACTTACTGTATCTATGCTCCTTTGCAGCTAGTTGCTTCTTTGCATTTAGCAAGAATACCTAGCATTTTTAGGTAGGGCTGAGTTTATGGCCTGCTCATCTGTAACAGTGCCTGGACCAGCCAACCACTTAATCGGAACACTGTCACCGATTCCCCAGGTTGCAGCAAAGCCAATCTCAGTGCTGGCTGCCGAGGAGGAAGGAGCTCAGGTAAAGCAAGTATATGGGTCGGTGAATGCCCTTCCCAGAGACAATATCACCTTGCCCAGCATTGGCAAGTTGACAATGTCTCTATAAAATCATTAAATGTCAACTTTAATAGCTTCCTCTTTATTCCCAACTTGAGGAATGAATCCACTGAAATCCTTTTTAGCACTTGAATACATTATTTGAAATAGGCTGTGCACCCACAAAATTGACAGCACCACTTCCCAGTAAAGTTTTGTCAGGAAGCAAAGGTGTTGGGTGGGTGGAGATCTCATCCAGTGCTTTTGACTGGATTCTTTTAAAGCTTCCAATTAACAGTTTGTAGTTAAAGAAACTGTGACCTGTCAGTTGGATATCTGAAACCTCGCTGAAAACTGGCCACCAGTAGGTGGAAATTTCTTTTTTCAAACTTTAAATTGCTCCCAAGCCTCAGGGGCTCAGATTCATAACCTTGAAAAATACCATATAAAATATAATTGTAGCCTTTAACCACTTCAGCCCGGGACCAATTTGCAGCCAAAGGACCAGGCCCCTTTTTGCGATTTGGCACTGAGTCGCTTTAACTGACAATTGCGCGGTCGTGCGACGTGGCTCCCAAACAAAATTGACCCCATTTTGGAAATTAGACACCCCAAGCTATTTGCTGAGAGGCATTTTTAATATTTCCTGACAGACTCCATGGCAGCCTACGTATGGGTTAATCCCGCCTCTCCTACCTCATAGGACCCCACTCCCATAAATCTTTGCTCCTAGCCAGGTACCGTGTTCCTTTTTTGTCCTCCTCCTTAGGACTAAAGAGGTAGTTCTTACCTTAAGGAGTAGTTGATCCAGGCCTGGCGTTTCCCCTTGCGTTGGCGATGGAAGAATGGCGGTGTTGCAGTCCAGTTACCCAGCTATTAGCAGGGTGGATACGGGTGATGTTGTGGTGCCCTGAAGAGCTTACTATCCAGTCATTGACTGGCAAGCGGCAGTTTGGCCAATCGTCCTCGCTATTAGCAGGAGGCCTCCCCCCCCCCCCCCCCATCGATACCCGGTCATGGTCGCCTAGGAGGCGCTTGGAGGGTCAGGTCGGATCATCTTCGTGCTGGATGGGTATCGTATGTTCACTTGTTTCTCCATGGCAGCCTGTGTGTATTCTGTGTGTGTTTGTGTCTTCCTGGTATGGCGGCTGGAGCGCATCTGCGTTCCAGTCCGCCGCTGCTCGTTCCTACTGCGCGTGCGCACGGCCTCGATCCAGATCGAGGCTTGGTTTGCGCCTGCGCGGTTCGACGGGTCAGCGGTGGCCGCGCATGCGCGCGGACGTCGGGGGGCGGCGTGCGACGACGCTCGGAGCGCCGTGACGTCATCCAGGCGGCAAATTCAAATAGCTGTCAGATACAGCTATGCCCTGGCTTCATACAGACACTGCAGACGCCGGTTCTTGTACTGACAATACTTGTGGAAGGTAGGCTGGGTGCTTTCTATTCATATGTCTATGAGTTTCTGTGGTTATGCTGTTCTTGAATGTTTATGGCCTATATCTCACCTGCAGTCTCTGCTGTTCTGTTGCCATGGATGTGTCGTCGCCGCCTAGTGGTCAGCCCTTATGCCGCAGGTAGGACGGAATATTTTTTTTCCCTCTGCCTGTTTTGCATGGGTTTTTTTAAGGATTGGGGAATTATGAAGTATTTTTCTTTTCCTGTTGTTTTCCTCAGCCCTTCTAGGTCCGATCATCATTCAGTAGCACGTGAAGAAAAATCTAGGTCACAGCGTGACCAATCAAAATCAAAGTCTTCTTCTAGACATCATACGGATAGGTCAAGGTCCGGATCTAAACGTGATTCCCACCGCCATTCTGGTCGCTCAGAGAAAAAAGCCTGCTGGGGGTGTAGGGCTCATGTCCCGGAGGACAAATCCCTATGTGAAGCATGCTACTCCAAGGCTGTGAAGGAGAGAGGTGTAGGAGACCAGCAGGTGGAAGCACTGGTTAGAAAGGTTGTACAGGAATCTCTGAATAGGACGGATTCAGCCCACACAGCCATTCCTCCCTCAGCACCAGCCTCAGCCGTGGACGTAGTGGATCTTGAAGTTCCAGGTCCTTCTCACGACAATTTTTCATCAAATGGATCCTCCGATAGTGAGGTTGAGGTGGATGAATATGGAGCGGGGTTCGACTTCTCCCAGGTTCCTCATCTGGTCAGGGCAGTTAAAGACGCGCTGAAATGGGAAGACCCAATAGAGATGCCCTCTAAACAGAAAAAGTATTTCAAGCATCTGAAAAAAGAGCGCCCGAATTTCCCCTTCTTGGGTGAGCTAGGTGAAATCATATCTGATGAATGGGGGAAGGTTGAAAGAAAGAACTCTTTAATCACCAAAGTAGCGAAAATGTACCCATTCAGGAGTGAGGAGGTGAAATACCTGGATTCAGCCCCCCTCATTGATGCTGCACTGATGAGATTGGTGAGACATGTTACGCTTCCACTGGAAGACACAGTGTCATTCAGAGACGGTCTGGAAAGGAAGATCGATACTGATCTCAAACGAGTATATATCACCGCAGGGATGGCCTGCAAACCGGCCTTAGCTCTTGCGGCTTTGTCAAAAGCCATGGAAACCTGGACAGATGACGTGGGTGCAATCCTGGGAAGTATATCCGAAGATGTGGTCAGGAATTCTCCAGTACATGAATTAAGGATGGCATCGGCTTTTCTGGGGGAAGCATCCCTGGACATTATCCGGTTAGTATCGCGTGTCATGCTATCTTCGGTCACAGCTAAACGTGCTCTATGGTTACGTCCATGGGCAGCGGATCCTGCCTCCAAACAGGCATGGTGCAAGATTCCCTTTGAGGGTTCTTCCCTCTTTGGGAACAAGCTGGACTCGGCCATCACACGCGCTACTGGGGGTAAGTCGGGTTTTCTACCCCAGGATCGTCGTCTCTTGAGCCAGAGAAGAACCCAACCCAGACAGGATCAGGAGCGTGCTAGGGACGCACGGCGATACAGACCTGGTAGGGAATTCAGGAAAAACTGGAAAAGAAACCAACCTTCAGGACAGAAGTCCACAAAGGCCACGTCTTCCGGGGGTCGTGATGCGACTAAGTCCTTTTGATATGGAGCCTGTCCAGGTGGAGCAGGTAGGAGCACGGTTACTCCATTTCCAGCACGTCTGGGCAGCCTCGGTCCAAGATTATTGGACAATCAAAACCATCTCTACAGGTCACACCTGGACTTTCACCAACCCACCCACACACCGCTTCATTCCCACAGTTCTACCGAAATCAGAAGAGAAAAAAGAAATTCTCTTATCCTATACAGACTCCCTGATATCTCAAGGGGCCGTCATTCCGGTACCAGTGGAGGAAAAATTTCAGGGAGTATATTCCCCCCTCTTCATGGTTCTCAAAAAGAACGGGTCATGGAGGCCAGTCATCGACCTAACATATTTGAACTCCTTCATCCAGAAGGAAAGATTCAAGATGGAGACTCTCTTGACCATAAGTCAAACAATTCAGCCAGGCGATTGGATGGTCTCAGTGGACCTGAAGGACGCATATTTTCATGTGCCAATCGCGAGGAATTTTCAGTAATATCTCAGGTTCGCAGTGGAGCAGAGACATCTCCAGTTCACCTGTCTTCCTTTCGGGCTGACAACATCGCCTCGAGTGTTCTCAAAAGTATTACTGGCAGTGGTAGCCCTAATCAGGGTCAAGGGTGTCCGGTTACACCACTACCTGGACGATCTACTCCTGCTCTTGCAAGACAGAGAGCAGCTTCTTTTACATCGGGACCAAGTCATCTCGGTCTTGACGGAGTTCGGCTGGTTGTAGAACAGGGAGAAGAGTCAGTTGGATCCAACCCAGTCCTTGATATTCCTTGGGGCACAGTTCGACACGGTAAGAAGTACCATTTCCTTACCCATGGAGAAGATCCCAGTAATCCAAGACAGAATCCGTCTTGCCTTGGCATGTCCTCGCCTCAGGGCATCATATTGCCTCAGGGTTATCGGCACCATGGTAGCCACAGCTCCCATGGTAAAATGGGCACAGTGGAAGATGCGGCCCTTCCAAAAGGGTTTTCTTCAGCAATGGGTTCCAGAGTCACAGGATCACTTTATCAGAATGACCCCGTCCATGAAGGAGAGTCTTCCTTGGTGGCTTTATCAGGAGAATCTCCTCAAGTGCCATTCCATTGCGCCAATCTCCTGGATCACAGTGACGACGGATGCCAGCAACAGCGGCTGGGGAGCCCTCTGTCTGTCAGACGTAGCCCAGGGGAAATGGGATTTCCCATCTCAAGGTATAGTGTCAAATGTCTTGGAGCTCCGAGCTGCCTTTCAAGCTCTTCAAGCCTTCCGTCACCTGATATCAGGAGCCTCGGTTCTGTTGAGGCTAGACAACACGACTGCGGTGGCATACATCAAGAGACAAGGGGGCACACGCAGTCTCGACCTGCTAAAGGAGGTCAGTCCGATTATGGTCTGGGCCCAGGTGAATCTGTCAAATCTATCGGCAGTCTATCTCCCCGGAGTCCAGAATGTCCAGGCGGACTTCCTCTCAAGAGTATCCCTGGACAACAACGAATGGTCCCTCCACACGGAAGTGTTCAGTTGGATTCTGTCCCTGGGAGTAACACCGGAGGTGGACCTCTTCGCATCACCCTGCAATGCGAAACTCGAGAAATATTACACGAGGAATCGTTGTCCCCAGGCTTACGGGATAGATGCGTTGACGGACCAGTGGAGGTTTCTCAGGGCGTATGCTTTTCCCCCAGTTCCGGTCATTCTCCGTTTTCTATCAAGACTCCGCTGGGAAGAAGCCGAAATAATAGCGGTAATTCCATACTGGCCCAACAGGCCATGGTTTCCTCTCCTGACGCAGCTCAGTTGTCGGGACCCAGTCCCCCTTCCTTCCAGACCGGATCTCCTGCTACAGGGAGCGTCGCTTCACCCATGTCCATCCCATCTCCACCTGATGGTTTGGTGGTTGAAAGGGAAAGGTTAACAGCTCTGGGGTGTCCGAACACAGCAATTGAGACCCTGATGAGTGCCAGGAGAGAGGGTACTAATAGGGTATACCAAAGAATCTGGGCAAGATTCGTGAGTTTCATCTCTACTGTTGGGGGCTCATTCAAAGACCCAAAAATATCGGACATTCTGGGTTTCCTGCAGTCAGGCCTAGAGTTGCCCTTGGCCGTTAGCTCTCTTAGAGTTCAAGTCTCCGCGATTTCTGCATTTTCAGGCGTTGCCTGGGCAAAACATCCTCTCGTCAGGCAATTCTTCAAGGGTGCAACAAGACTTAGACCTCAAAGGAGGCCAAGGTTCTCCAAATGGGATCTTCCCCTCGTTTTGGACTTCTTTTCAGGAGAAGAATTTCAGCAAATGGATCAATTGTCCATCAAAGACCTTTTTCTCAAGACAGTATTCCTGGTGGCCATAACATCTGCCAAGAGGGTATCTGAGATCAGCTCTCTGGGTTTCAAAGAACCATTTATCACCTTTTTTCCTGATAGAGTGGTCTTGATCCCCATGCTGGGATCAAACCCCAAAGTGACGTCCGTCTTTCATGAGAATCAAGAAATAGTACTCCCAACATTCCATTCACCTGACAATTCTAGCATCCATCCTCTCGATGTCGGAGAAATCTTAAAATTCTATTTGGAAACGACGGCTCCTTTCCGGAAATCGGATTACCTTTTTATCTACTTCCAAGGGAAGAACAGAGGATTACGTGCTTCCTCCAGATCCATCTCAGCCTGGATCGTCCAGGCTATTCAAAGGGCGTATACGGCTAAGGGTCTGGTTCCTCCGGAGGCAGTGACGGCTCACTCAACTAGGAGTGTCTCAACGTCTTGGGCAGCTTCCCGTCACGTGTCGGCAGAAGTGATTTGCAAAGCAGCCTCGTGGTCATCGATAAATACATTTATGACACACTATTGTGTTGAGCCAGCGGCTCTTTCCTCAGTTAATTTTGGTTTGAATGTCTTATCTGTTGACGGTGCCAATTAAAACTTTTTTCTTTAAACCAGCAATATTTCCCACCCGGGAGTGTATGGCTAGTTATTTCCCATACGTAGGCTGCCATGGAGTCTGTCAGGAAAATGGAAAATTTATATCAAATACTTACCGTAATTTTCCTTTCCTGATGGACTCCATGGCAGCAGGAGTTCCCTCCCATTGCTGGAGTAGGCTAAGTTATGGAACACGGTACCTGGCTAGGAGCAAAGATTTATGGGAGTGGGGTCCTATGAGGTAGGAGAGGCGGGATTAACCCATACGTAGGCTGCCATGGAGTCCATCAGGAAAGGAAAATTACGGTAAGTATTTGATATAAATTTTCCATTATTGCTCACACATGCCATGGTTATATGTGGAATTGCACCCCAAAATACATTTAGCTGCTTCTCCTATGGGGATACCACATGTGTGGGACTTTTTGGGAGCCTAGCCGCGTACGGGGCCCCGAAACCCAAGCACCGCCTTCAGGATTTCTAAGGGTGCAAATTTTTGATTTCACTCCTCACTACCTATCACAGTTTCGAAGGCCATAAAATGCCAAAATAGCAACAAAACCCCCCCAAATGACCCCATTTTGGAAAGTAGACACCCCAAGCTATTTGCTGAGAGGCATGTTGAGCCCATTGAATATTTTTTTTTTTTTAGTCCCAAGTGATTGAATAAAGACAAAAAAAAGAAAAATTTTTTCAAAAAGTTGTCACTAAATGATATATTGCTCACACATGCCATAGTTATATGTGGAATTGCACCCCAAAATACATTTTGCTGCTTCTCCTGAGTATGGGGATACCACATGTGTGGGACTTTTTGGGAGCCTAGCCGCGTACGGGGCCCCGAAACCCAAGCACCACCTTCAGGATTTCTAAGGGTGCAAATTTTTGATTTCACTCCTCACTACCTATCACAGTTTCCAAGGCCATAAAATGCCAAAATAGCACAAAACCCCCCCAAATGACCCCATTTTGGAAAGTAGACACCCCAAGCTATTTGCTGAGAGGCATGGTGAGTATTTTACAGCTCTCATTTGTTTTTGAAAATGAAGAAAGTAAAGAAAAAAAAATTTTTATTTTCTTTTTTCAATTTTCAAAACTTTGTGACAAAAAGCGAGATCTGCAAAATACTCACAATACCTCTCAGCAAATAGCTTGGGGTGTCTACTTTCCAAAATGGGGTCATTTTGGGGGGTTTTATGCCATCTGGGCATTCCATGGCCTCCGAAACTGTGATTGGCAGTGAGAAGTGAAATAAAAAAATTACACCCTTAGAAAGCCTGAAGGCGGTGTTTGGATTTTGGGGTCCCCGTACGTGGCTAGGCTCCCAAAAAGTCCCACACATGTGGTATCCCCGTACTCAGGAGAAGCAACAGAATGTATTTTGGGGTGTATTTCCACATATGCCCATGGCATGTTTGAGCAATATATCATTTAGTGACAACTTTTTGTAAAAAAAAATATATATTTTTTTTTTTTCATTATTCAATCTCTTGGGACAAAAAAAAAAAAAATTTAATGGGCTCAACATTGCTCTCAGCAAATAGCTGGGGGGTCTACTTTCCAAAATGGGGTCATTTGGGGGGGTTTGAACTGTCCTGGCATTTTATGCACAACATTTAGAAGCCTATGTCACACGTCACCCACTCTTCTAACCACTTGTAGACAAAGCCTTTTCTGACACTTTTTGTTTACATGAAAACATATTTTTTTTTTTGCAAGAAAATTACGTTGAACCCCCAAACACTATATATATTGTTAAAGCAAAGGCCCTACAGATTAAAATGGTGGGTGTTGCATTTTTTTTTTCCACACAGTATTTGCGCAGCGATTTTTCAAACGCATTTTTGGTGGAAAAAATACACTTTTTTTTATTTTAATGCACAAAAACACACTACATTGCTCAAATTTTTGATGAAATAAAAAATATGATCTTAGGCCGAGTACATTGATACCAAACACGACATGCTTTAAAATTGCGCACAAACACGCAGTGGCGACAAACTACATACATTTTTAAAAGCCTTTAAAAGCCTTTACATGATACCACATTAGATTCACGGAGGAGGTCTACTGCTAAAATGACTGCCCTCGATCTGACCTTCGCGTTGATACCTCACATGCATGGTGCAATTGCTGTTTACGTATGACGCCAGACCAACGCTTGTGTTCGCCTTTGCGCAAGAGAAGGGGGGGCAGGGGTGCTTTTTTTTTTTTTTTTTTTTTTTTTTTATTTATTTAGCTTTTTTATTTTATTTTAAAACTGTTCCCTCCATTTTTTTCTTTTGTTATCATTTTTATTGTTATCTCACGGAATGTAAATATCCCCTATGATAGCAATAGGCAGTGACAGGTACTCTTTTTTTGAAAAAATTGGGGTCTGTTAGACCCTAGATCTTTCCTCTGCCCTCAAAGCATCTGACCACACCAAGATCGGTGTGATAAAACGCTTTCCCAATTTCCCAATGGCGCGGTTTATATCCGGGAGGGGGGACATTCCCTCCCACTGCTTGTAAAAGCAGTCTAGAGGCTAATTACCCGCTAGAATTGCTTTTACATGAAAGCCGATCACTGGCTGAAAAGAATGATACCAAGATGATACCTAAACCTGCAGGCATCATTCTGGTATAACCATTCAAAGTCCAGCAACATACTGGACATATATTGTAATCTTTATTTTTCATGCAGCCTCTTGGCTGAACGAAAAAAAGAGATTGATTGGTGGGTATGCCCACCATTAGAATACCTCCCTTCATCCACCCACTTCTAATGATGGGCATACATGCACCATTTATATATGCCGAAGCATGGGGGCATCCTCCCACAAAAGTTATGCCATGTACACACGGTTGCACTTTTCCACGGGGCAAGGCTCCGTCGGAATTTCGACCGTATGTACGCAGCATTAGGAGCCAATCGCCCCCCCCCCCCTGCTGCCCCCATGCTTCGGCATATATGCTCTTTTTTTTAACTGTGGTGGTGAAATCACCTCCTACAGTGTTGGAGTCGCGTCTTTATGTATCGTGGGAGCAAACGCTGTTGCTGTCAAGATAAATAAATCCGCGCTGCAACTGAATGGCGCACCTGAAAACAAAAAAATGGTTAACACTAAAACACAGTAAACAAAATTACATACCTGAAAAGCAAGCATGATAAAACATAATAAAACATTGCAGAATAGAATGGAGTAAAAAAAGAGCAACAATAGAGAGAGAACAATAAAACGACAACTATTTTTTTATTTTTTTGAGATTTACAGGTAAAAAAGCTCCTGACTGTTAGCGACTGAATCAAAACGCTACCACAAAAAAACTGTTAGCGATCGCAGGGATCAGGCCTGACTCTGCGAACGCTGCAGTTATGTGTGCTTAGTGTTTTGTAAGTGACAGTGATCGATCGATACTGCACTTGGGTGGGCTGGGCTGGGCTGGGCGGAGGGGGAAAACGCAGGTGCTAGCAGGTATCTGGGCTGATCCCGCTAACAATGCGTTTTTTTTTGGAACCCTAAACTGCTGGGACGCTAGTATAGATCTGATCAGATCAGATATTGATCTGTTCAGATACTGTACCACTAAGGGAGGTGTATGCTTTGTGCGTGGGTGCTTGCGGTGCTGGCACTAACCTGGGGCGACGCAGACCTTATTTGACCCTAAAACCTAATTGATATCACCCGCCGGGCGATCAGGGGGTTAAACCGTTATTGGGTAATAAATGGCGGGTGCCCTGACAGTATAAAAAACAAACTATCTAACCAGCGTCACCCGTAACAGTTATACGGTGATCACTGGTGAAAGGGTTAACTAGGGGCAATCAGGGGGTTAAAACCTTTATTAGGTATTATATGGGGGTACCTGACGCTATATAAAAACCTGACGGGGAACCTAAATAACTAACTGGCTAACCAGCGTCACCAGTGACACTTATACAGTGATCACTGGTGAAAGAGTTAACTCTAGGGGCAATCAGGGGGTTAAAACCTTTATTTAGGTTGTAATATGGGGGTACCTGACCTATAAACCTATTTATGAACCTATATAAACCTGGCGGTTACCTAAAAAAAAAACTGGCTACCTAGCGGCACCAGTGACACTAATGCAGCGATCAGAAAAACGATCGCTTAGTGACACTGGCAAAAGGGGGTGAAAGGGTTAACTAGGGGCAATCAGGGGGTTAAAACCTTTATTTAGGTTGTAATATGGGGGTACCTGACCTATAAACCTATTTATGAACCTATATAAACATGGCGGTTAACCTAAAAAAAAAAAAACTGGTTACCTAGCGACACTAATGCAGCGATCAGAAAAAACGATCGCTTAGTGACACTGGCAAAAGGGGGTGAAAGGGTTAACTAGGGGCAATCAGGGGGTTAAAACCTTTATTAGGTAATATATGGGGGTACCTGACACTATATAAAAACCTGACGGGGAACCTAAATAACGAAATAACTAACTGGCTAACCAGCGTCACCAGTGACAGTTATACGGTGATCACTGGTGAAAGGGTTAACTCTAGGGGCAATCAGGGGGTTAAAACCTTTATTTAGGTTGTAATATGGGGGTACCTGACCTATAAACCTATTTATGAACCTATATAAACATGGCGGTTACCTAAAAAAAAAAAAATGGTTACCTAGCGACACCAGTGACACTAATACAGCGATCAGAAGTGACGATCGCTTAGTGACACTGGCAAAAGGGGGTGAAAGGGTTACCTGGGGGGCAATCAAGGGGTTAAACCTTTATTAGGGGGGGGTAGGGGGCTACCTTGGACCTAAAACTAACTGCCTGACAGTTATTACAGTCACACTGACACTAAATGCAGTGATCAGTAAATAAATGATCACTGCAATTAGTGACACTGTGACTGGGGGGGGAGGGGGTGATCTGGGGGGTGATCTGGGGGTGACAGGGGGGTTATTTGTGTGCCTATGTGTACTGGTGTCAGTGTACTGTTGGTGCACTAACCTTTACATCTTGTCTCCTCGGCGTTCCGGTCACATAGACCGGCGCACCGAGCGTGACATCACTTCCTCTGCCTGTGTTTTGATTGACACAGACAGAGGAAGCATCTGATTCGCCAGGAGCGATCGCGAGGGGGTGGCCAGAAACCACTGGCCGTCCCCTCATCCCGGATCGCTCCTGAAGCGATCCCGACCGTCCCCGCCGGCCGGGGGGGGGTCCGATCGGACCCCCCACGCGCCTGAAGAATGGCACGTACAGGTACGTGATTCTGCCTGTACGTGCCATTCTGCTGACGTATATATCTACATGGGGCGGTCGGGAAGTGGTTAATGGTAGCAGCATTTCATTTAGTAATCTTATTTTATTCTATTAGATTTGGGGCTTTTAAATTATATATCAGCGCTTTAGTATACACCAATTTTTTTTTTTCCTTAGTTTAGGCCGATACGTATTCTTCTACATATTTTTGGTAAAAAAAAATCGCAATTAGCAATTATTGATTGGTTTTCGCAAAAGTTATAGCGTTTACAAAATAGGGGATAGTTTTATAGCATTTTTATTAATATTTTTTTTTTTTACTAGTAATGGCGGCGATCATCGATTTTTTATTGTGACTGCGCCATTATGGCGGACACATCGGACATTTTTGACACATTTTTGACACATTTTTGGGACCATTGTCATTTATACAGAAATCAGTGCTATTTAAATGCACTGATTCCTATGTAAATGACAGTGGCAGTGAAGGAGTTAACCACTAGGGGGTGGGGAGGAGTTAGTGTGACGTGTGTGTGTTTTTTTTTACAGTAGGGGGCGTGGCTGACGCCTGACATCACTGATCGGCGTTCCCGATGACAGGGAACAGCCGATCAGTGACAGGCAGTGTAGGAAGCACGGGGAGAGGTTTGTTTACACAGACCTCTCCCCGTTCTTCAGCTCTGTGACCCGATCGCGGGACACCAGCGGCGATCGGGTCCGCTGGTCCCGCGGCCGCAGTCACGGAGTTCCCGACCCGGTCGCGACCCCACGGCTAGGCAATTAAAGGGGACGTATATATACGTGCTTTTGCCTAGCCGTGCCATTCTGCCGACGTATATGTGCAGGGGGGGCGGTCGGGAAGCGGTTAATATACATTCATTATTCAACAGTGCATAATACTACCTTACCAATCTTTCAGTGTCTGCCACTCCTCTCTGCCAAGCCCTCCACTGGCTTCCCATTGCCCAATGAATAAAATTCAAAACACTAACAATAACATACAAAGCCATTCACAATTTTGCCCCAAACTACATCACCAATCTTATCTCCAAATATGCCCCAAACTGTCCTCTCTGCTCCTCCCAAGACCTTCTGCTCTCTAGCTTCCTAGTCTCCTCCTCCCGTGCTTGTCTCCAGGACTTCTCCAGAGCATCTCCCAGCCTCTGGAAAGCACTACCACAATCTGTCCGGTTATCTCCTATTCTGTCTACTTTTAGGCGATCCCTGAAAACTCATCTCTTCAGGGAGGGCAATCCTGCCTCGAGCTAACAACCGAATCTTCTACTCTCCTCATCAGTTCATCCCTCAGTCCCTACCTTTTGTTTGACCAGCCCCTCCCTCTTAAGCCCCATACACACGGTCGGAAAATCCGACCACCAAATCCAGCGGATTTGGTCCGACGGATTTAGTCCGACACTGGTGTTGCATACACACGGTCGGACAAAGTTGTCGGAAAATCCGATCATTCTGAACGTGGTGACGTTTGTTGCCTATGACGGGACTACGTAGAGGCTAGTAGCCAATAGCTTTGGTCTTGTAATGTGATCTGAGCATGCGTGGCACTTTGCCCGTCGGAATTGGCTAAACACGATCGGAATTGGTGTGATCGGACTTTGTTGTCGGAAAATTTTTAGAGCAGGAGATACAACTTTGTCCGTCGGACAATCCGATGGAAAATGTCCGATGGTGCCTACACACGGTCGGAATTTCCGACAACATTGTCTGATAGGACAGAATCCATCGGAAAATCCGACCGTGTGTATGGGGCTTTAGATTGTAAGCTCCCAGGAGCAGGGCTCCTCTAACCCTCTTGTTTTGAATTGTACATTGTGGTGTAGTGTCTCCCTACATAGTAAAGCGCTGCAAAAACTGTTGGCGTTATATAAATCTTGTATAATAATAATAATTATACAGACAAATATAGTGTTAAGGTAGTTACACATAAAAAAAAGTGAGAAAGGAGAGGGCAGCAATATCATAAGGCCACCACATTAAACGCCGCAGCCATTGCAGTCAAATTATAATGCATTTATTATAAAAAAAGGCACAACTTATTTTCCCAAAAGCACTTTTATAACTAGGATGCCACAAGTGATTTTGATACTTGAGAACATACAGTATATCATTTTGCAATAAATTTAAGCACAGCCACAGCAGGGGTGTTCTACATTTCACTCTTCCACACTGTCATTACTGTGATTGCAGGAAGAAGGCCGGGAGATTCTGTTATTGTATATAAATGCTCTGCCCTCTCTGATTGATAGCTATCAAAATTCCACACTTCCTTTTACTCAGATAAACAATAAAGACATTTCAAAGTGACTTATGAGTGTATTTTTTCACATGTGATTGTTAAACAAATTGATTTTGAATATTTCTTTGAGGATGATATGTACTAATCCCACTAAGCATAAACCTTGTACAATAATTGCTTAACGTTAAACAATCGTACATTAACCACTTAAGCCCTCAGACCATTTGGCTGGCCAAAGATCAGAGCACCTTTTGCGATTCGGCACTGCGTCACTTTAATTGACAATTGCGCGGTCGTGCAATATGGCTCCCAAACACATATGATGTCCTTTTTTTCTCCACACATAGAGCTTTCTTTGGTGGTATTTGAACACCTCTGCGGTCTTTATTTTTTGCGATATAAACAAAAAAATAGCGACAATTTTGAGAAAAACACATTATTTTTTACTTTTTTTTACTTTACTGCTATAATAAATACCCCCAAAAAATATATAAAAAACATTTTTTTTTGGTCAGTTTAGGCCAATACGTATTCTTCTACATATTTTTGGTAAAAAAAACTTGCAATAAGCATTTATTGATTGGTTTGCACAAATGTTATAGCGTCTACAAAATAGGGGATAGTTTTATGGCATTTTTATTAATCAATTTTTTTTACTAGTAATGACGGCGATCAGTGATTTTTTATCGTGACTGTGACATTATGACAGACAGACCGGACACTTTTGGCGCTATTTTGGGACCATTCACACTTATACAACGATCAGTGTGATTAAAAATGCATTGATTACTGTGTAAATGTGACTGGCAGTGAAGGGGTTAACCACTAGGTGGCGCTGTAGGGGTTAAGTGTGTCCTATGGAGTGATTCTAACTGTGAGGGGAGGGGCTATATGTGACACAACACTGATCACCGCTCCCGATTACAGGGAGCTGTGATCAGTGTCAGTGTCACTAAGCATAATGGGGAAATGCTTGTTTACATCAGCATTTCCCCATTCTTCCTCTCCGTGAGACGATTGCGGGTATCAATTCCGCAGGACCCGCAATCACACTCACGGAGGTCGCGGCAGGCGTGCGCATGCAATGACACTGTGGCAAATTTAAAGGGACATACCTGTACGCCCATTTGCCTGTCCGTGCCATTGTGTCAATGTATATGTACATGCGGCGGTCGGCAAGTGGTTAAAGATGACTCCAGGCAGATGGTAAAAACATATTTTAGTCCAGTAACTTAAATTACAAAATATTATTTTTTTCAATATATAACATAAAACTGCATAAATATGTCTTTAGTATTTTGTAATCTACTAAACAGCAAGCTGGGAACACGAGAGTTTAGCATTCGCTGTCAAATTGATTGGCTGAAAACTGTGGACCATGCTGCATTGCTTAAAGCAGACCAAGCATGGTATTTATTTTATATGTTAAGTGTCAAAATGCTAGGTAAAGTGTAAGACAGCCCATACATTGAGCATTTTATTTCCTTCAACCAGAGGGTTGAAGGAAATAAAATGACCTAGTTCCCTCATTCACACATTTTAGGTGGATGGGGGAATCACTCCCACTGTGCCATTGTGTTCTGACAGCGGGGAGCCTTCCCCACTGTCAGAATGATCAGTGTTGCAGGCTAAAGCCAGAAACACTGATCATTCAGGAAAAACCTGAAAGGCTGATTGTACAGAAATCAATTGGTAGATCAACTTCTTTACAACCAGCCTGCCCATATATGGATTGAAATTCAGTTGGCTATAGCCTGCAATACTGATCAGTGTATTCCAACAGTGAGGGAAGCTTCCTGCAATCAGAACACAATGGCACAGTGGGAGTGATTTCCCCATCCACCTTGAATGTGTGAATGGGGGAATTGGGTCATTTTTTTTTTCATTCAATTCGCTGGTTGAAGGAAACAAAATGATCAATGTATGGGCTGTCTTATCTTTACCTAGCATTTTGACACTTAACATATAAAATATATTGTATGTTATACTTGACACAGTCATTTAAACCCAGGTGCTTGTGCAGTGCTGCTGGACCTTCTTACCCATAACTTGCCACAAAGTTACAATCTTTTAGTCTGATTGCAGGTAAGAGAATACTGAGAAAATGCTTCATCTTGCCTGCAGCAGACTGATTACATCATACTGCCTAGGCAAAGTCACTTGGTTGGGGCTTACTAATGTTCTTAAATCATTAATGATGAATTAAAAAAAAAAAATAGTGTTTATATATTATGACATTACAGTTTTTTTTTTTAAATTGTAAAGTTGTTGAAAGGTCCACAGTAGCTACAATACAGGAAAATGTGGTTTTAAACTTAGCCGTGCTGTCTGGCAGGGATGACTGAATCATAAAGCTAACTGAATCACAAGACTAGCTGAATAGAATTACAAACACTGTTGATAGGCAAATAATTACCATGTGTATATTTCAATTACATATATACAGTGCCTTGAAAAAGTATTCACACTCCTTGAAATTTTCCACACTTTGTCATGTTACAACCAAAAACGTAAATGTATTTTATTGGGATTTTATGTGATAGACCAACACAAAGTGGCACATAGTTGTGAAGTGGAAGGAAAATGATAAATGATTTTCATTTTTTTTTACAAATAAATATGTGAAAAGTGTAGTGTGGTGTTTGTGTTCAGCCTCCCTGAGTCAATACTTTGTAGAACCACCTTTCGCTGCAATTACAGCTGCAAGTCTTTTTAGGTATGTCTCCAGCTTTGCACATCTAGGGAGTGACATTTTTGTCCAGTCTTCTTTGCAAAATACCGTATTTATCGGCGTATAACACGCACAGGCGTATAACGCGCACATTCATTTGAAGAGGGAAGTTTCAGGAAAAAAAAAATACATTTGAAATAAGGAACTTTGAAGCAATATAAGGGTCAGTGCTCATCTGCAGCCTCATCATTGCCATCAATGCCCATCTGCAGCCTCACAAGTGCCATCAATGCAGCCTCATCAGTCCACATCAATGCAGGCTCACCATTGCCATCAATGCAGTAGCCTCACCATTGCCTTCAATGCAGCCCCCCTCCCTGTCCCCTACAAGGCATCTAAAATTTAAGTATTGGCATATAACACACACATGCTATTTGCAACCGATTTTCATGGTGAAAAAGTGAGTGTTATACTCCAATAAATACAGTAACTCAAGCTCTGTCAGATTGGATGGAGAGCATCTGTGAACAGCAATTTTCAAGTCTTGCCACAAATTCTCAATTGGATTTAGGTCTGGATTTTGACTGGGCCATATTAACACATGAATATGCTTTGATCTAATTCTAAACCATTCCATTGTAGCTCTGGCTGTATGTTAGGGTCATTGTCCTGCTGGAAGGTGAACCTCCACCCAAGTCCCAGGTATTTTGCAGACTCTAACAGGTTTTCTTCTAAGATTGACTTGAATTTGGCTCCCTCCATCTTCCCATCAACTCTCACCAGCTTCCCTGTCCCTGCTGAAGAAAAGCATCCCCACAACATGATGCTGCAACCACCATGTTTCATGGTGGGGATGGTGTGTTCAGGGTGATGTGCAGTGTTAGTTTTTCGCCACACATAGCGTTTTGCTTTTAGGTCAAAAAAAGTTCAATTTTGGTCTCATCTGACCAGAGCACCTTCTTCCACATGTTTGCTGTGTCCCCCACATGGCTTCTCGCAAACTGCAAACAGGACTTTTTATGGCTTTCTTTCAACAATGGCTTTCTTCTTGCCACTCTTCAATAAAGGCCAGATTTGTAGAGTGCACGACTAATAGTTGTCCAGTGGACAGATTCTGCCACATGAGCTGTGGATCTCTGCAGCTCCTCCAGAGTTACCATGGGCCTCTTGGCTGCTTCTCTGAATAATGCTCTCCTTGCCCGGCCTGTCAGTTTAGGTGGACGGCCATGTCTTGGTAGATTTGCAGTTGTGCCATAAGATATTCAAAGCTTGGGATATTTGTTTATAACCTAACCCTGCTTTAAACTTTTCCACAACTTTATCCCTGACCTGTCTGGTGTATTCCTTAGCCTTCATGATTCTGTTTGTTCACTAAGGTTCTCTAAGAAACCTGTGAGGACTTCACAGAACAGCGGTGGTTATACTGAGATTAAATTACACACAGGTGGACTCTATTTACTAATTAGATGACTTCTTAAGGCAATTGGTTCCACTATATTTTAGTTAGGTATTATATCAGAGTAAAGAGGGCTGAATATAAATGCACGCCACACTTTTCAGAAATGTATTTGTAGTTTTGAAAACATTTATCATTTTCCTTTCGCTTCACAATTATGTGCCACTTTGTGTTGTTGTTTCACATAAAATCCCAATAAAATACATTTACGTTCTTGGTTGTAACATGACAAAATGTCAAGGGGTATGAATACTTTTTCAAGGCACTGTAGCTGTATGACTTTGCATTTAACTTTTATGATCTGTATTTTTATATTTATGTTTTACATACTGGCATTTCTTGTGAATATACTTTCAGGCACTGAAAAAGAGGATATGGGAGATGATGTCTTATTAGGATCGGTGGATGAGTTTTGGTGGTTCCCTCACATGTGGAGTCATATGCAGCCTCACCTTTTCCATAACGAGTCCTCTCTGGTGGAACAAATGATTCTAAACAAGAAATTTGCTTTGGTAATGAAATGCATGTTTGTTGGACCTTGTTATAAAGAATGCCAACATGATTATAGATTATGTCTTCGATGCCCTTGATCATATTTTGCAGTGCTCATGTTTTTGAAACGTATTTTTCATTATGTTATGAACCAAGAAATAAATATTCATTTTACTGGCCTTTCTTCCAATTTAGAAAAGCTCAAGAAAGTGCATAAATGCAAGAGAAAAAAGCAAGAGAAATAGGTTCAAGATAACATTTTAAAAATGCCATCTAGGAAAAGTTTCTACTTAGAAATAATGCATTGCAATGGTTTATGGTGGAAACATTTCCAGGGTTGAAGTAGGTTGCTGAGGTTATCGGTAGGAAAATTGCTCAGGGCTGCAGTTGTCAGAGATTATACATAAAAACTGTGCAGAAAATAAACATACATGGACTACAATAACATTTAAAGTCATGGCTAACTGTTATTCTTATGTTCAATATTCCACAGGGCAATTTGGAGTGTACTGTATGTCATGCCAGAAAATCTTTTTCTAGTTTTGAATAGAGTTAGTTTTTTTTACTTATGTCCATAGCCATATTAAAGAGATTTACTCTTCACTTCTGGTCCTGCTTGCAACAACTTTTCCAGACAGGAAGCAAGGGAGAATTTGCAGCAGGGACACATAAAAGCTATCTGTTGCAGAATTGCCCTTACTTTACTGTCTGTTAAAATGTGTGAAGTGTGGGTACATTTTACTGATGGCGGCTCAGATAGCAGTAAAAATCTGACAGGGTTCTAACCCTTTAGAACCCATTGTGGTAGTAATTTTGATCTGCTGGATTTCCCAAGCATATGGACTCACAATTACTATGGCATGCCCATATAAATATAAGCATTTATAAGAAGATTAAAAACAATATGATAAACAAAACTTAGTGATAATTAACAATGAAAAAGTGCTCCCCTTAAGCTGCAAAGGTAGCAGATTCGGGTGTACATAAACTGCAGCATTGTGGGGAGGCAAACTTTATCCAAACGGTTGCATTCAGAGGGCTGTTGCCACACTGAGGGTTCAGAGGACAGTACCTCCAGCCAAACATGACCAAATCAACTGAATTGGGCCAAAGCTCAGTGATGCATTTTTTTATTGGTTGAAACATAATGCCTTACTGCCTGTCAAACACGGTTTGAAGAGTTATACACTGCAAGTGTAAACAAGCCCTAAGAGCTGAGTAGTCAGGGTGCACTATGTGGAGGCAAAAGGTTTAAACCAGAAACCAAGCAATATTCAGTAACAACCATACATTCAGAATGTACTATATAGGGCCAGAAAACTGTAGTGCTAAGGAGATTTTTTAACCACTTTACGACCGCCCCATAGCATATTTACTGCTACAGGGCGGTCCCTCTGTGCAGAATCACGTGTATATATATATATATATATATATATATATATATATATATATATATATATATATATGTGTGATTCTGAACTTCCGAGTTTTGGGCACGATCGCGCACCACCGATGGCTCGCTCCCGATGTGATTTTACACAGCAGGAGCTGATCAGCGGATCTCGCGGACCCGATGTCTGCCGGGACCCGCCGATCGTTCGGTACTCTGACAGAATCACAGTCTGCCCACGTAAACAAGGCAGACTATCATTCGGTGAGTACAGAAGACATAAATCCTGTGTTCCTGTGAAGCAGGAACATCGATCTATGTCTTGACTTCAAATAGTAAAAGCACCTCCCCTACAGTTAGTAAGCACTCCATAGGAACACAGTGATAACTAAAATGGCTATTCCATTTACCCTATCAAACATTTAGTTATAAGTATCAAAACATGTGTTTCTGATTAAGCAGATATACTTGGTACAAATATGTTAGAAGCCATATGATGTAACAGCTGTCTTGGTTGTGTCCAAGGGCCATTTACACCTTTAGCTGTGAATACGTCTATCTCTGGCTTTTCCCAGATAACTCTGGAAGTGACGTGTATATGTCAAATGACCATCTGCATATCAAAGAATGTCACCAAAGAGTTCAAAAGAGTCCAGGTGCCAAGTTACCAAGGTGCCACCCCCTTCAGAATGTATAAATTGTATCAGAGCAATTATTTTTGAAAGTATCATGTACTGTATTTATGTTTGTTCCCCTGCTCCTGGCTAAAACTATAGGCTTTTATATTAAATACATCTTTGTTGAACTTGGCTTCAGGAGTCAACACGTTACTGAAACCGTGTGTATAGTGATGTCTCTCGCGCTACTATGAGTAGATAGAAAAGGTCAAAATGAAATGAAAACTCAGGGTGAACAGTGTTTGCGGCAAAGTGAATAGTGTTCACATATGCACTTATTAATAGAGTAAAAGGTAAAGGCAACTTCGCGCAAACTAGTATATTGATAGAGTGGAAACACAGTAATGGTGACTAGATTCCTCTAGGGGCACTAGTCCAAGGAAAAAGTGTGCACAAAGATCAGGGAGTGCAAATTAGTGACTGTGTCATAAATTAGACAATAATAAAAGTGATTGGATAATAATGTATCTCAAATCAAATAGCAAGGTGTGCATATAAAGAATTATAGTGGAAAGATTAAAAATAATAACCCCAAATGGGTGCACATAAGTGTAAAAATAAAATTTGAAGAATGGATCCTGTGTAAATAAAATCTAGTGATAAGGATCAATAAAATGATTAAAGTAATCCTGACTCGTGGTGAAGAACAATAAAATGGCTTAAATAATCCTGTGACAAATGTGATAAAAATAGATAGTGACAATACACATAAAATATAAGGTGGATCCTGTGTAAATACAGTCCTGTGATTAAAAAATAAATATATATATAGATCGACTTAAATAATCATGTGACAAATGCAATAATAAAAAATAGTCATGTGACAAATGCAATAAAAATAGTAAATAAATTAAAATAAAATAGAAAGGTGACGGTATGTCATGCCAAAAAAAATCTCCTGTGCAAGAGGTGAAATCCAGTGATAAAACCTCAAAAAATCCTGAAATGCAGGGTAAAATCAAACCTGCGTGGTAAAACAACTAAAAGACATTCATCAATACAAATAAATAGATAAAAAAAATGGCGTGAAGTGATAATTGTCCAAACGCAGGATAGCAATATCCAACTCAATGGGGGCACATGTATAAGAAAGCCATCCCGTTAATAAATATATAGTTCCAGTTCCAAAACAATTTCCATGGGTATCGTTAGATAGGGATAGTGGTTTCTCTATATTGCTGCTAGCTTCATAAAATGCCTTTCGTCTATTTAAATGGGGTAATCCTTTTCTGGTCTCCCAGAACTCTCACCTTAAGACAGGTCAAATAAGCCTTTCTGGGGTATCCAAATTAGCCCCTAGGTATGATGCTCGGGGTGTCCTACAGTATGGTCCAGCCTGGTCCTTCTCCTTTAAGTCCCTCAGGTTTAGGGTCCCTCAGTGGTTCTGACCTATATTGCTAGGGTATTCCCAGCAGTAAGTCATGAATGGGGAAAGAAGAGAGAAAGGAGGGGGGCTCCACTAGTGTAGTACGTTTAAAAGCATGGTAGTTTATTCATAAGGTAATATAAGACTCGTACATAAGAACAAAAAAAGATAAGCAATGGGTTAAAATTTCACCACTAGGCGTCCTCAGCGCCTACTCGCGTCCTCCTCTGTGTGTTTGCCTACGGCCACTCCCTACGCGTTACGACACGGTCACGTGTCTTCATCTGGGGAACCGGATTGGTCAGGCAATGTTAGCTTATATGGTGGAGAGACCGGAAGTTCTCGGGCGGCCATCTTGGTTGTGGTCTGTTGTCTTACAGACCGCGGCCGTGTTTCAGGTGGTTTATATATTTTAGATCGGCGGCCACGTTCTGAATTTATATTGTGTACTGGGCGCCGTCATATTAATTATTATATTGGAGCTGGAATATAGACGCTATATAAATAGACGCTAGCACATTCCAGCTCCAATATAATAATTAATATGACGGCGCCCAGTACACAATATAAATTCAGAACGTGGCCGCCGATCTAAAATATATAAACCACCTGAAACACGGCCGCGGTCTGTAAGACAACAGACCACAACCAAGATGGCCGCCCGAGAACTTCCGGTCTCTCCACCATATAAGCTAACATTGCCTGACCAATCCGGTTCCCCAGATGAAGACACGTGACCGCGTCGTAACACGTAGGGAGTGGCCGTAGGCAAAAACACAGAGGAGGACGCGAGTAGGCGCTGAGGACGCCTAGTGGTGAAATTTTAACCCATTGCTTATCTTTTTTTGTTCTTATGTACGAGTCTTATATTACCTTATGAATAAACTACCATGCTTTTAAACGTACTACACTAGTGGAGCCCCCCTCCTTTCTCTCTTCTTTCCCCATTCATGACTTACTGCTGGGAATACCCTAGCAATATAGGTCAGAACCACTGAGGGACCCTAAACCTGAGGGACTTAAAGGAGAAGGACCAGGCTGGACCATACTGTAGGACACCCCGAGCATCATACCTAGGGGCTAATTTGGATACCCCAGAAAGGCTTATTTGACCTGTCTTAAGGTGAGAGTTCTGGGAGACCAGAAAAGGATTACCCCATTTAAATAGACGAAAGGCATTTTATGAAGCTAGCAGCAATATAGAGAAACCACTATCCCTATCTAACGATACCCATGGAAATTGTTTTGGAACTGGAACTATATATTTATTAACGGGATGGCTTTCTTATACATGTGCCCCCATTGAGTTGGATATTGCTATCCTGCGTTTGGACAATTATCACTTCACGCCATTTTTTTTATCTATTTATTTGTATTGATGAATGTCTTTTAGTTGTTTTACCACGCAGGTTTGATTTTACCCTGCATTTCAGGATTTTTTGAGGTTTTATCACTGGATTTCACCTCTTGCACAGGAGATTTTTTTTGGCATGACATACCGTCACCTTTCTATTTTATTTTAATTTATTTACTATTTTTATTGCATTTGTCACATGACTATTTTTTATTATTGCATTTGTCACATGATTATTTAAGTCGATCTATATATATATTTATTTTTTAATCACAGGACTGTATTTACACAGGATCCACCTTATATTTTATGCGTATTGTCACTATCTATTTTTATCACATTTGTCACAGGATTATTTAAGCCATTTTATTGTTCTTCACCACGAGTCAGGATTACTTTAATCATTTTATTGATCCTTATCACTAGATTTTATTTACACAGGATCCATTCTTCAAATTTTATTTTTACACTTATGTGCACCCATTTGGGGTTATTATTTTTAATCTTTCCACTATAATTCTTTATATGCACACCTTGCTATTTGATTTGAGATACATTATTATCCAATCACTTTTATTATTGTCTAATTTATGACACAGTCACTAATTTGCACTCCCTGATCTTTGTGCACACTTTTTCCTTGGACTAGTGCCCCTAGAGGAATCTAGTCACCATTACTGTGTTTCCACTCTATCAATATACTAGTTTGCGCGAAGTTGCCTTTACCTTTTACGTTACTGAAACCCCTTGAGTTCGGGGGTTTCCCTATCACACAGTTAACCCTTTGATCACCCATAATGTTAACCCTTTCCCTGCCAGTGTCATTAGTACAGTGGCTGTGTATATTTTTAGCACTGACCACTGTAATAAATAATGTCACTGGTCTCCAAAAAAGTGTCAAAAGTGTCAGTTAGGTGTCCGATTTGTCCGCTACTATATTGCAGTCTTGCTATAAGTCGATGATCGCTGCCATTACTAGTAAGAAAACAAAAAATAAATAAAAATATCCAATAGTTTGTAGACACTATAACTTTTGTGCAAACCAATCAATATATGATAAAATACCACCAAAAGAAAGCTCTATTTGTGGGGGGGGGAAAAAAGGACATCAATTTTATTTGGTTCAGTGTCGCATAACCACGCAATTGTCAGTTAAAGTAACGCAGTATTGTATCACAAAAAATGGCCTGGTCAGGAAGGGGGGCAAACCTTCTGGAGCTGAAGTTGTTAAAGTGTATGTTACCCTAAATATTTCTTTCTATGTGTGTGTTCACATTTTATAAATCATAGTCTCTATTATTTTCATGTGCTTCTTCCATCTTAAGTATCTGGTTGATCCTGACAATCGCCTTTATTTCTTGTTCTAAATGGACAACACAACGCATAGAAGCTGATCTGTGTTTTCAGAGAAATTCAGAGGTACCGGACACTGTGCAGACATACAGCTTACCTGTATTGGTTAGTTTGTTCAGCCATCACACCTCCAGACCAATTACAGCACATATTCCTCTCCCAATCACAGCCTATTGAACATTCCCCTGCTTAAGCACAGCCTGCTTCTTGCCTCAGACTGAACAAACTATGGTATACAGGCATACTACATCTGCACAGTGTCCTGTAACCCCTGACACTATCAGGAAGAAAAGATGCATGGTCACATGATAACACTTTTTAACCTTGTTAAAAAAGTAAGACAGATCATTTCTAAAACTAAGTAAAAGCAGTTAGAACTGTATTAGAATGTGTTTATAGCATTGTAGGTTCACAATTACTTTAACGCATTCACACAATTAAAATAAATACAAAGTATATAAAGAAATTATGACAATTATATAAAATTATAAATCGAGTAGTGAAATTGTTCAGAAAAGAATGTGAGCCAACTACCCATATATACATGCAGTCAAACTAAACTATCTGAAGAAAATGCCCCATTTAAATATCTATCAAAATAACATTGAACTACCACTGATGCATGGTTATAAATGTTTCTAATGGAATCTAATCTCTTGCTCAGAGAACAAACATAGAACAGTCTTTCCCCTTCCAGCACTTGTTCTATTGGCCTTTTCCTCAAGCTATCTTCTCTGTCTTAATTTCCTGCTACATCCCCTTGCATTACTCCCAGGAGCAGAATCACAAATCATGGGCACCCCAGCTAATTATCTCTGTAGTACATTGCAGTGTCAACTGTGACAATACTCATCATCAATCTTTAACATAAAGTATGTCTACATCGGGGACAGGCAGCAGGAAAGATGACAGTGTTGTCAGGTTACTAGAGAGCAATGCTTTGGATAAAAATGTGTTTATTGTAAGAATAATAATAATAACCATAATAATATGTTATACTATGACAAATGATTAATGCTCTTACACACAAATTCTCTATAACCCCAATACAAACTGCTTTAAACTCTGGTTTCTAAATATAACTACAATCCTCAGCCATCCTATAGGGTTTTAGAAGAGGGCGCTGGGATCTGAGACTGCATTAGGCAGCCTGTAGCAGAAGTTCAGTAGGAAGCAAAACTGCACTGCTAAAACAGATTAGCAAATGATTCTTACTGCACAGAGAATGATCTATGACTAGACAATTCTAAGATCTGACTTCAGTCCTTCTATAATGGAAACTTCATAGATTTGTGTAAGAACACAACATATCGAGCACTCATCCTACCCCAGGCCCCATAGCAACTGCTTGGACTGCTATGGCTATTGTCATGACACTGCCCCATGTCCTGTTTAACCAGAATGGAACATTTGAATTACCTTGTTCATGACAGTTCATAAAGGCTATCATCCATCGCTGATACTGCTAGCAGGGACTGAGCTACTAAGAGCAGGACACCAAGTGTACCCAATCCATAAATCACCCATACTGTATTATATACTGCAATTATTCCAAACCTAGACTGCATCTATACTGCATTCTACTGAACCTTTATTGCATCTGAACCACATCTACGTTATGCCTGTGCCTAGACTTTACTGTACCTGTACTACATACAGGTTAACTGGGACTGTCACTAAGTGGAAGGATGCTTCTAAAGGGCCCCAATGATAACCAGAAGAAGAACACCCCAAAATACTATCCCTCCCATAATAGTTATTCTACAAAAACCCTTTGTTTCCCCCTGCCCCCTTTACTGCCATCCTCCTTTTCTTTTGAACAGTGCATACCCATACAGAACTCGGTTGATTAAGCATTACTACTGGTTACTGCTGCACATGAGGTGGCCCTGCTACCGTCAATGCTGATCTGGATGTCAAATGTCATCTTATGCCTAGTCCCTACTGTTAGTCACTTTGCATGCTAAATTGTGTTATTGCCATTGTTAATCCATTTTATGCTTGCCTAGTCCTAGTTACCAGCCATATTGGGTAACAATATGTTAAGTTTGCCTTGGTACTACCTGGTTCAGTTCCTATTTTCTTTGATATAGCACTACTATTGGGTACTAAATTTTACTTTCTGTGAACTCTTGTGATATTGTATGTTTGTACACTCAATTTGGTGTGTCAGAGGGGCTGAGTTTCTTGAGAAAGTTGAGGCAAAGAACAGAGGACCTATCCTATACAGCAGCTTCTTCGAGGGTAATGCTACATTAATTAATACATGTCAGATATCCTCTAAAACATTACAGAAATGTCCATTTTTATTGTAGATATGCTAATGCTTAGCTAACCAATTCAGGCACTGTACGGTGTGTGCTGCTAACCACATTTGTTATTGAAGTCTTAATATGAAAGCTATCGAGGTTGTGTACACCTCTGCAAGAATAGGGCAAACTTAGGAAATACTATGAGAGTACACCTTGATGCAAGGTCCATTGTAAATCAGGCTTGATGTGTTATCAGGCAGTAAACATGGGTATAGTACAATCATTTTCTGTAATACCGTTTTTACGGTTCAGCAGGAAAGCAAATGATGTATTCTTACACTGAAACATGGCAATGTTTTAAAATGACATTACAAAAATGTGGATGGTTCTGCCATTGAGTATTATGACACAATGCTATATTCTTTTTTCCTAATAATGGTACACTCTTTATTTCCTATCACTTGTTAAAATGGAAACATAAAAAATGAGTGCAGAAGAATACAGTAATCCATGGATGAATCATAAGGTCTTTTTTTTTTTTTTTTAACCATAGTATAGTCAAGTAAAAGATCATGCTTCATTTCCCTTTAACCTATTTGGATGTGTTCCTTTTCATACCATTATTGCGGAGGACACATCCGTTCAGCTGTGTGATCAAAAGAACTAGTTCTGGGAAGAATAGTAGAAATGTTTTGTTCCTCTGCGTTTCCAGTGTGATAAAATGCTGCATAAATGCTATGCTTTTGTGCAGCATACGTTAACAGCTCACTGAAATAAAATAGCAAAAAGGCAATGGATAAAACATAAATCAGCAGCTGAATAAAAAAATAAAGCTTCCAGAAATATCAAACTGAGAACCATATCTTTGACCAACATGTATATACTTTAAATTATATCAATTCCTATCCCGAGCCAGATATTATAAAAACGCCTACATGCGCAAAATAGATGTTACAGCAATGCTACCCACAATCTTTTTTTTTTTTTTTTTCAATCCATGCATTCTATTTTCACAGCCCTTTCTCATCTGTCTGATGTCCCCTTAAGCTTTGTAACCACCACATTCCGGCTAAGATGAATGTTCTTACTATACTGTCAATCATTGTCTTAGAGCAACGTCGTGTTTGTAAGTTCTTAGTAGAAATCTGTTGTTGAACTCTATCAAAAATCTTGTCTTTGAGGATTTCAGAATAGTGGACAAAGCCTTCCACTGATGTACTGTACATAATCCTTTATAATACGGCTAAAATGTTCAGATTCTACAATTTCACCAAAAGTAAAACTATCTAAAAAAAGAAAAAGCAAAAAAGGCACTTAACCAAGATAAAACACAAATGCACTGAGTTTAAAAAAAAGAGGAGGTGAATTAAATACCTTGAAAATCTTAGTTCACTTAGGAAAATCTTGTTTTTCAATTGCAGGCTGATTCTTTTTTTTTTTTTTTTATTACTCTGTTGGCCGATAAATTTAAAATAATAACTGAGACTGGATAGTCAAAAATATCTTTTCTGATCAACCGATCCTCTGATCTTCAATAAAAAGTGCAAATCATGCAAAATTTAACAAGTACATTTTTATTTAGCTCAAAGAATCTGTATTCACTATAATGATTCATTTACATAAATTTTTACAATTAATTGTATGTGCAAAAGAAATTCCCAAATGTTGTGCCCTTGACTGGACATTCAAAGTAAGCACAGGTGCATGTATTCTATAAGTAAACCATCTTCTTTTTCTTTTTTTTATAAGTGTATGTATAGGAAAACCTTTTCAGCTTCATACACATATGTACAGTCACAGTCAGTGGTAAAAGACGGCATATTACTGCAGCTGGGCTGACAGTGGTTGCAGACAGCTGTGGTCAGGACAGGCCTGTACAAAGCAATGGCAGGCTGAAATGAGCTGCAGCTGTCCTTCAATTTTTGCATGTATCCACATATTAAGTGGTTACTTGCCATTAGGGAAAGATGTCTGGCCCTGAACTAACACAGATGCATCCAGGGAGGGAAATCTGCCCCTAATCACAGGTAAGCGTTTGATGTGAATACACATGCGAACAGCAGGAGCTCCTGTTAGCCTGCCATTGCTTTGTATAGACTTTGAGGCCACAACTGTCTGGACACATACTGTATGTATGTCAGTTTATCTACAGCAATACCCTGTCCCTTGCCACTGTCCATGCCTGTTTGTTGTAGAGTGTCCCAAATCTAGTCTGTGGAGTCAGGTGACACCAGCCTAAACTTTGTTTATGCTATCTGGGTTTGATATATTTCTCCTAAGCCCAGGGAATTTGTTTGCTTCTGCCTGCTTCTGGGGAATTTTCTCCAGCAGATAGAGTGAGAAGATACAATGTTGTGGCTCATTGATCTTGAGTTTACTGTTGTCGCAATGTGAAGGAATTAAATAACACAGCTGGGTCATGGTCAGACCTCAGCCCTTGATGGGCTAAATCACCTATACTATACTCAGTGGTGGCCGTGCTTAATATATTGGTGAGGTAGCAAACTAACACCAACCCCCCAGAGATGAACAGGATTGGGTGATCCCCCCCCCCCCGCACGTGGGAGACAGACAAGATGGGGGTGTTCAGGGCTTTCAATTTGGAGCCAGGGGAATGAAGAGCGGGGCCATTGATTCTCCTCCCGGGCGAACAGGAAGTGTGTCCCGAGATACGATTGGCCAGAGAGTCCTAAGAGTCCCTGGCCAATTGGGTCACAGGAACTGCTTATTGATTGGCCGGGAGGAGAATCAGGCGACAATAGTGGATATTAGTTTGCTATTGTCACACAAGTGGGTGGGCTTGGGGCGCAGTGCTCTGTGCCCAAAGCCCACACTTTTTTTTAAGCCAAGTGGAGTCTCAGTATCTAAACATGTGCTTAAAAAAAAAACGTGAAATCCATGTGTCCAGTGCCCCGCATTTAGATTGGGGGGCTAGACGCATGGATTGGGGCAGCACCCGTGCGCCCTGCATGAGCGGCCGCCACTGACTATACCTTTTGCTGTGCTATGAATAGTTTTGCATTTTTATTAGACTTGAACAGAAAACATACAGTATATGCTAGTAGTTCTCTACTTACCAGGGTAGTCCCAGAATGGTCTCAGAGTAGCAGTAATATTTGTATCATAGTAGTAAACTTTGTTCCATTTGTATGCCTTCAAATTTACCTGCAACTAGATAGCTCTGTCACTTAAAATGATTGTAAATGATTACCATTCAGTTCAAAATAGAAATGAAAGACAAAACGTGTATATAAATATAAAAAAATATAAAATACCTTTTTTTGCATTTTTTATACAGCTATGGCCAAAAGGTTTGACAATGACACAAATATTATGTTCACAAAGTCTGTTGCTTCAGTGTTTTTAGATCTTTTTGTCAGATGTTACTATGGTATGCTGAAGTATAATTACAAGCATTTCATAAGTGCCAAAGTCTTTTATTGACAATTACATTAAGTTTATGCAAAGAGTCAATATTTTTACAGTGTTGGTCCTTCTTTTTAAAGACCTCTGCAATTCACCTTGGCATGCTGTCAATTAACTTCTGGGCCACAACCTAACTGATGGCAGTCCATTCGTGCATAATCAATGCTTGGAATTTGTCAGAATTTGTGGGGTTTTTTAATGTTCACCCACCTCTTAAGGATTGACCACAAGTACTCAATGGGATTAAGGTCTGGAATAGAAAATGAAGGAATAGAATAAAAAAAAATAACTGAATAGAAAAGAATATAACAGAAAATAAAAGAATAGAGTAAAACAGAACAAAATAAAATAAAAGAACATAATAGAATGGATTAGAATAGAAAGGATTAAAATAGAATAAAAAAAAATAGAATTAAAAAGAAGGATTATAACCATCTTCTGAAATTCAAACAGAATAAAAAGAATAGAGTAAAAAAAATGAATAGAATAGAAATAATATAACCATTTTCCAAAATTCAAATAGAATCAATTTGATTTTGAATAGAATAGAAAAGAACAGAATCAAATAGAATAAATATAACCATCTTCCTATTTTAATCTATTCTTTTCTATTCTATTCAAATCCAAACTGATTTTATTAGAATTTTGGGAAATGGTTATATTCTTTCTTTGATCAAAAATTTCTATGACTTGTTCTAATCAAAAGCTAGAACATAATGCAGTTTGCGTTTTTATTTTTTATCATTAAATTCTTGTATTTTATTTACAAATGTTAATTTGTATTGTAGGAGCATGGTATTCCAACTGACATGGGATATGCAGTGGCACCCCATCACTCTGGTGTCTACCCTGTACACATTCAACTTTACGATGCTTGGAAAAAGATATGGAATATCAAGGTCACCAGCACAGAGGAGTATCCACACCTGAAACCTGCACGTTATAGACAGGGGTTCATACATAGAAACATAATGGTAAGCTGTAACATTCATTTTTACATTTTAATATAACACAGTAAAGCATTTGTAAAGCAAAATATATCCACATATTCTATTTCATTATATAACCCCAAAAATAAGATTAGTCCTCATTTCAGGACAGTGGGCAGAGCCATGTAAATACTTGCATAATGCCCCAACAGCCAGTTGCTTATGCAGATATGTTGGTGCATAGTGCAATTGAAGCATAATATTATAGAGCCAAACTAGATACAATTGTTTCAGGCTATTGGTCCTAAGCCATACCCCATAGAAGTCATGGTTTCCATGCACAGCACTGATGATGGCCAAACAAACTGAAACAGCTGTATGCAGCTGGGCAAAAAGGAATGATTTGCATGACTGCACCCTCTGCACCGAAATAAGGTATAATCCTCTTATTTTTAGGATTTGATTGAATGAGATATATAAATACCTCCTGTTCTAACTTTCAGTTGGAGAGATTTTTTTATTCTTTTAGACCCTAATTACCATAACCTGTATGGGTATACTATCTTATTGAGTTCCAAGCTGTACTCCATAAAAGCAACGGTTTCCTTTCACTGGACTGATGATGACCAAAAAGCCTGAAACAGCTGTATGCAGTTTGAAATAAATGGCTCCATAACATGGGGCTATATTTTCGCCATGCATGAGCAGTTGTCGGTGTGCATCTGACTGTTGGGGCATAAAGGAATAATTTGCAACTTTTCTGAATTGATGAATAATCCTCTCTATTTTTGGATATGTGATAGAATGAGACATGTGAATGCCTTATATTCTAAGACTGGGCCTTTTGTGGCACTTTTTGTTTACAAGCAACAATCAGTATTTTTTGCTAGAAAATTACTTAGAACCCCAATACTTTATATATATTTTTTTAAATCAGAGGCCCTAGAGAATAAATTGGGGGGTTTTTTTAAAATTTGAATGCAAAAAAAAAAGAATACATACATTTTTGTAAAATTGACATATACATATGTACTTATACATATATTTTTTGTAAAATATAAAGATGATGTTCCGAGTAAATATTCTTTATGTCATTCTTTAAAATTGCGCACGCCCATGCAACTGCGACAAACAACATACAATTTACTATCCTAGGCGACACTTTAGAAGCCTTTACAGGTTACCACTTTCAATTTATGTAGGAGGTCTAGTGCTAGAATTACATCCCATGATATGACATTCGCGGTGATACCCCACATCTGTGGGACGATCACTGTTTGCGTGTGGGCTGGACCGGCGCGCATGTTCGCCTTTACTTTTTACACTGTTGCTTTATTTTATTTATTTTTTTGGATCACATTTTATGCTGTCACAAGGATGTTTACATTCCTTGTGACAGCAAAAAAGTGATCCATAAAAAAAACAATGGGCATGTGACAGGTACTCTTTATGGAGAGATATGGGGTCTATAAGATCCCAAATCCCTCCTCTACCCTTAAAAGTATTCAAAACACCAAGTTTTCAAATGCATTTGTTTTTTTAAATATGGTGCTGTTCACATCCGGATACACCAGAAGTTTTGTCAGGTCATCGCTTCCGGGTTACCATAGCAGAGAGCCGATCAAAGCCGATATTGGCTTTGTTCGGCTGTCTGACCAGCCAGCGGATGCCCTGCAGGTGCAGGCATCATCCCGGTATAACCATCCAAAGTCCAGCGGCGCGTGGGTACATCGCTAGTCCAGAAGTGACTATGCTACACACTGATTCTGCTCAAGGGCTATTTGATTTCTTTAGTACTTTCTCACCCTAACCTTTGGGGCTAAAAATATGAATGCAAGTTACTTGTTAGCTAATAAGGGGGCTGTAGAACCTAATTTACAAGGAATGACTACAAGCATTAGACTTATTCTCCCTGGAGAAGAGATACTTAAGAGGAGATATGATAGCAATATACAAATTTCTCAATGGCGATTCTAGCATAGGGAGAAAGTATTCAGTCTCAGGGAGCTTAAGAAGACATGCAGTCACTCAGTGAAGTTGGAGGAGAAGTGGTTTAATCTTAAACTCATTAAGGGGTACTTTACTGTCCTCAGCAACAATATGGAATTCCCTTCCACAATCGGTGGTGTCAGCAGAATATGTCAATAATTTCAAAAACCGTAGCTGGGCATCTTAACAAACAGAATATACAGGGATATGGGAAATGGTTTTGACCTAAATACACCCACACTAGGGATGAGCCGAACACCCCTCGGTTCGGTTCGGAGCAGAACATACGAACAGGCAAAAATAAATTTCTAACACGCGAACACTATTATAGTCTATGGGACACTAACATGTAAAAATCTAAAGGGCTAATTTTAAAGGCTTATATGCAAGTTATTGCCATAAAAAGTGTTTGGGGACCCAGGTCCTGCCCCAGGGGACATGTATCAATGCAAAAAAAGTTTTAAAAACTGCAGTTTTTTTCGAGAGCAGTGAAACAATAAAAATTAAATATTCCTTTAAATATCGTGCCTGGGGGTGTCCTTAGTATGCTTGTAAAGTAGCGCATTTTCCTGTGTTTAGAACAATACCACAGCAAAATTAAAATTCTAAAGGAAAAAATTTCATTCAAAACTACTCGCGGCTGTAATGTATTGTCAGATCCCAGCAATTAAGATAAAAATCATTGAAAAAAACGGCATGGGTCGTCGTCCCCCCCCCCCCCAGTCCATTACCAGGCCCTTTGGGTCTGGTATGGATATTAAGGGGAACCTCCCACCCAAATTTAAAAAAAATGGCGTGGGTGTCGCCCAGGCCACCAGGCACTATATACTCTCAACAGCAGTATATATACTATACGGCCTGCCCTATATAATCTGCAGAAAAATTGGGCCTTGGGTGGTGGTGGTGCCACAACACTGTAAGCCCTCACAGTTATTCTTGTTGGGCACAGGAACGGGCCCTGGTGTGAAATATTATATCAAGAATTGTAATTACATGCCCCTGTTAAACAAGGGCTGAAAAATTGGGCCTTTGGTGGTGGTGGTTGTGCCACAACACTGTAAGACCTCGCGGTTATTCTTGTTGGGTGCAGGAATGGGCCCTTCTGTGAAATATTATGTCAAGAATTGTAATTACATGCCCCTGTTAAACAGGGGCAGATAAATTTGAAAAGCCATACAGCTTCCCACCCCTCTATTTTCACTAAATCTTCTTGTAAAGTTTCTATATACTGTTAAGTTATTGCCCTGCTTAGCTCTGTATCATCATACACTGAGATTGAATTATTTATTCCAACTTCTATATAGTTTATAAACAGAGTGGGTCCCAGGACAGAGCTCTTGTGTAACCCTCTCACAGCTTTCGGCCAATCAGAATATGCCATCAATCACTACTTTCTGAATGCATTCCTGTAACCAGTTTTCTATCCAGGTACAGTATTTACTGTACAATATCATCAATATCAAAAGAAATTCAGTTTTTGGGGTACTGTACCAAATGCCTTAGTGACATCTAGATACACTACATCCAAAAGTCATCCTCTATCCAAATTACAGCTTACTGCCTCATAGAATGTGTGCCTAGAACATAATGATTACTGCACAGGCACCAAGAAGCTTAATCCAGGAAGTAGATGCTGACTGTTTTATGTCTGAATAAACATGGTAGTAGTCTTCTGGTGAAAATAAAGAAAAGAGCTTTGTCAGAGAAGCACTGTGATCTCCTTGAGAGGTAATAAATACCTGTAAGTGTTAGCCTTACCCATTACATAGCAGCCATATGCTTAAGTCAAAATAGATCTGACGCTGCATTCTCTTTAATGAATGACTTATTGAGTTGGTCATTGAAGGAATAAAGCAGTAATTTTCTCATAAGTGTGTAGAGAAGGTTCAGGTTAAACACTAGCCAAAGGGATTTGCATATTCTATCCATTGCCCTTTCTGGGCATAGATCAAAGTAACACAGCACTTTGCAGTATTGTTTGCAATTACTAAAGCTGAGGATTTTCAGACGTTCTCAAAGAATGGGTTGAATTCTAATAAGGTTCACTGGAAAATATTCCTTTTATAATTTCAGTAGAATACATCTTTTGAAGCCATGCATTTTCCAAGGTTTATCATAAGCTCCAAGATATAGGACAGAAGTGTCGGAAACCAATTTACAGAAAAGCATTTTTAAGACCTTCTATCTTTGAAATCCTAGGTTACCAAATCTTCATTGGAAAAGGCTTTCATTTTCTGCAGCCACGGAGTTGTGGAGACGAGCTTATAATAAATTCATTATGTAAGCTTTACTGAAAAGATTTCCTTCCTATACTACTGCCCTCTGTGTCTTTGAGATATAAATGCACTAGTATTTAATCAGCTATTTCAGAATCAGAACAATGTCTTGAAGAGAAAACTATCTAATGGATAATAACATCTATGCGTCACATACTGAAAGAGAACTTCTGTTTTGTGAAAATCTTAAGTTTTAATCACAGCATAACCGTACAAAAGAGGGGTTTAATGAGACCCAATTTCATTTTGGTTGCTTCCTCTTCTCCAAACTTTTTGGATTATGAATTAACAGCTTTATGTTGACTCCGGTCTACAGAGCAATGCACATAAAAGATTTAAACATTTTGAACTGCATATTTTTTTTGTTTATGCATTACCTTCGAGTCACCTAAATTGCATACTGTTTTATTAGCTGCCATATGATATGTATTGATGTTATTTTTTTCCCCAAAATAAACACACATTGCCATCACACTGCAGCCTTCTGATGTTTCTCTATCCACTGTAAGCTATTGATTTAAGACAGTTGAGAGTGTATTAATTCAAGGAGTTGGGTAGTTGAACTAAATCTCTCTTCAAAGCAGAACTAAATTGGAAAATTATTGCTAGCAGGTAGAGCTTTTTTAATAGGCGTGACATTGTATATCTCTTACACCAAAAAACTCCTTTAACTTTATAGCTAGCAATTATTGTTCTTTGTGCACACTGCTGTGGACATGTGCAATGCAGTTCATACTCCGAGTCCTGACATACTCCCAGCATCTGTAGGAAACAGAGAATCAAACCAGTGTAACTTCAGTATGTATGCGTGGGAGTTTTATTATCACTGGTCACCCAATGGCCAAAGTGGGAAGAAGACCAAGGGTTGTTGGTGGCTGTGAACAGAGTGACAACTAGATCAGGTCAAACTAGGGGTAAGTCTGCCATAATGTGCAAGTTTACTGCGCATACTTAAATTCCACTTCACAGTCCCTTCTAAAGCCCCATACACACGGTCGGACAATCCGCGGACCAGGTCCGTCGGACCATGTCCGTCGGACCATGTCCGTCATACTTTGTCTGATGTTGGTTTTGCGTACACACGGTCAGACAAAGTTGTCGGAAAATCCGATCATTCTGAACGCGGTGACGATTGTTGCCTACGACGGGACTACGTAGAGGCTAGTAGCCAATAGCTTTGGTCTTGTAATGTGATCTGAGCATGCGTAGCACTTTGTCCGGTCGGACAACCGTACACACGTTCGGATTTGGTGTGATCGGACCGTGTTGTCGGCAAATCTTTCCAGCAGGAGATAAGACTTTGTCCGTCGGACAATCCGACGTACACTGTCCGATGGTGCATACACACGGTCTGATTTTTCAACAACATTGTCCGATCGGACAGAATCCATGAAAAAGTCCGACCGTGTGTATGGGGCTTTAGAGGTCATGTGACCTCTTAATCTGCCATATTTAGTTTTGACCCAAATTAAATTCTCATCAATGGTCATCTACATATCTTGTATTTTAAACGGTTAGTGCATTAAAGCCCATGTTTCATACCAAAGGAGTTTATGAGTCAAAGAGAGATAACAATAGTTCTTGGTTAAAGCTGAACTCCAGTCAGCTGTAAAAACTACCTTTGCAATTCTTCCCCAACATTTATCACGTACCTGATCAGAGGCTGAAATGCTGGGAGGGCTTCCCTTGCGACTAAGTGAAGAGCGCCCCCTGAAGGTGGCACAGGGAGAGCTATACTCAAAGCAGCAGGGGTCGCAGGCTGTGGCAAGGTTGGTGGAGAAGAGAAGTCCACTGGTAGGCAGCTGATGAGCAGGGTAGAGCGAACCCGAACTGTAAAGTTCGGGTCCGTACCGGACTTTTGGGTGTCCGGGTCCCGGACCCGAACCCGAACTATTGGCTGTATGTTCGGGTTCGGGTCCGGTGTTCGGCGATGTTTTGGCGCCTTTTACAAGCTGCAGGGCAGCCAATCGACGCTAGTTTCACTAGTGTGCCCTTAGAAGCCATCACAGCCATGCCTACTAATGGCATGGCTGTGATTAGGGCAGTGCAGCATGTGACCCAGCCTCTATATATAGTACAGACACACAGCACACAGCGTCACTCTGCTATAGACAGGTTCCTGTGCTGCTAAGAGAGGATTTTAGGAGTTAGTCTGATAAAGTCAGTCAGTCAGTCAGTCCACATTCCTTACATTTTCTTCAAATTAGTTATATCAGTGAGCGATCTACATAGCTAGAGTAGACTAGAGAGTGTCTTTATTAAGGAAAAGAAAGAGGCAGAGAGAATTATTCAAGAGATTCCTAAATCAATTGTACCCTGGCTGGGGTGCAGTGCACAGTCTTTTAACAGTGCCATGAGGCCAGTGCCAGACAAAATATAAGTTTTACCTGCAAGCTCAGTGCAGCATCACTGCACTGCATATTTTAGTAAGAGATACACCATACTCTGTGTGTATTCTGCTATTGGAAAAACATTGCAAAAAAATGTAATTTCACTGTGATTTTCTTTTTTTTTTCCAATAGCATTTTCTGCAGTTTAGCAGTTTTTGAGATACACGCTTTACATACTGTGTGTATTGTGCTATTGGAAAAACATTGCAAAAAAATTTTGCTGCGATTTGGGGATTTTTTTTTTTCCAATAGCATTTTCTGCATGTTCATACATGCTTTAGACACTGTACGTGTATTCTGCTATTGACAAAAAATAAAATATTTCAGTGCTTTGTGCAGGAGTGTGACATACAATCGATCGATTTTTCTTCTATTGTGCTGTCCCAAAAAAAAAATTGTAGTGACATTTTTTTTCCCAATAGCATTTTCTGCAGTTTAGCAGTTTTTGAGATACACGCTTTACATACTGTGGGTGTATTCTGCTATTGGAAAAACATTGCAAAAAAAAAAAAAATTTTGCTGTGATTTTCTTCTATTTTTTTTTTTTTTCCAATAGCATTTTCTGCATGTTCATACACGCTTTAGACACTGTACGTGTATTCTGCTATTGACAAAAAATAAAATATTTCAGTGCTTTGTGCAGGAGTGTGACATACAATCGATCGATTTTTCTTCTATTGTGCTGTCCCAAAAAAAAATTGTAGTGACATTTTTTTTTCCCAATAGCATTTTCTGCAGTTTAGCAGTTTTTGAGATACACGCTTTACATACTGTACGTGTATTCTGCTATTGGAAAAACATTGCAAAAAAAATAAAAATTTTTTTTTGAGATACACGCTTTAGATACTGTGGGTGTATTCTGCTATTTTTTTTTTTCCAATAGCATTTTCTGCATGTTCATACACGCTTTAGACACTGTACGTGTATTCTGCTATTGACAAAAAATAAAATATTTCAGTGCTTTGTGCAGGAGTGTGACATACAATCGATCGATATTTCTTCTATTGTGCTGTCCCAAAATGAAATTTTTTTTCCCAATAGCATTCTCTGCAGTTTAGCAGTTTTTGAGATACACGCTTTACATACTGTGGGTGTATTCTGCTATTGCAAAAACACACATTTAGGGCGAGATCATAAATTTTGAAAATATGAGGAGATCATCAAAAAGGGGACGTGGCCCGGGTCGTGGTGCTGCTGGTGGCGCTCCTGTTGCAGGGAGAGGACGTGGTCGATCTGTGCCAGCTACACGCACTAGTGAAACACCTTCCTCAGGTGCGAGTAGGCGACAGAGCCTGCAGCGGTATTTCGGCGCGCCTAATGAGGCTGTACGAATGTTGAGGCCAGGACAAGTACAGGCGATAGTAGATTGGGTTGCTGACAGTGCCTCCGGTTCCTTCACATTGTCTCCCACCCAGTCTCCTGATGAAAGTTCAGAGTTGGCACCTGCAGCGGATGTCCATCAGTCTTTCACCTCACCCCCTTGCAAATCAGCCAATCAGTCTGAGCCCCAAATCATGCAGCAGTCTCTTCTGCTTTTTGATGACTCTGTTAGCAGGGTTTCCCAGGGCCATCCACCTAGCCCTGCCCCAGAAGTGGAAGAGATTGTGTGCACCGATGCCCAACCACTTATGTTTCATGATGAGTACATGGGAGGACATCGCAGCACGTCTCGGATGATGACGAAACACAGGTGCCAACTGCTGCTGCTTTCGCCATTGTGCAGACCGACAAGGAGGGCAGGGGTGAAGACTGGGTGGAAGATGATGTGGAGGACGATGAGGTCCTTGACCCCACATGGAATCAACGTCATGCAGGTGACCAGTGTAGTTCGGAGGAAGAGGTGGTGGTCGCACAGAGCCACCAGCACAGCAGAAGAGGAAGCAGGGTGCAAAAGCGGAGTGTCTGTCCCCTAGACAGTACGTCTGCTACTGCCCAACGCAGCAAGGGACCAAGCACACCAAAGCCAGGTCCAAGGAGTTCCCTAGCGTGGCAGTTCTTCAGACAATGTGCTGATGACAAGACACGAGTGGTTTGCACGCTGTGCGATCAGAGCCTGAAGCGAAGCATAAACGTTCTCAACCTGAGCACAACCTGCATGACCAGGCATCTAAGTGCAAAGCACGAGATGCAGTGGAGTAGACACCTCAAAAACCAAGAAAGGTCTCTGGCTCCTCCTGCTTCCTTTTCTGCTGCAGTCTTGGCCTCTTCCTCCACCTCTGTAGTGACAGTGACACCTGCCAACCCGCAAACAGAGGATCTGCCAGCAACACTACCACCTGGGTCACCAACCATCTCCACAATGTCCCATGGAAGCGTTCAGCTCTCTATTTCCCAAACACTGGAGCGGAAGAGGAAGTACCCCCCTAGCCACCCGCGATCCCTGGCCCTGAATGCCAGCATTTCAAAATTCCTCGCCTTTGAAATGCTGTTATTTGGTGGTGGAAGACGCAGAGTTTTAAAAGGATGATGTCATTGGCTGTCCCACGGTACGTCGTGCCCAGCCACCACTACTTTTCCAGACGAGCTATCCCTTCCCTGCACAACCAAGTGGGGGACAAAATCAGGTATGCACTGCGCAACGCCATCTGTGGCAAGGTCCACCTAACTACGGATGCGTGGACCAGTAAGCACGGTCAGGAACGTTATATCTCCCTAACAGCACTCTGGGTAAATTTAGTGGCGGCTGGGCCTGAGGCGGATAGCAGCTTGGCGCATGTCCTTCCACCGAGGATTGCAGGGCACTTCAGTTTGCCTCCTGTTGCTAACTCCTCCTACTCCGCCTCCTCATCCTCTACCGCCTCCTCATCCGGTCAGCGTAACACCTTCACCACCAACTTCAGCACAGCCAGGGCTAAACGACAGCAGGCAGTTTTAAAACTTTCCTGTTTGGGGGAAAAAACCCACACCGCGCAGGAGTTGTGGAGGGACATGGAACAACAGACCGATGAGTGGTTGGTGGCAGTGAGCCTCAAGCCTGGCCTGGTGGTGTGCGATAATGGGCGAAATCCCGTAGCAGCTCTGGGCCTAGGTGGTTTGACGCACATCCCTTGCCTGGCGCATGTGCTGAACTTGGTGGTTCAGAGATTCCTTAAGAATAACCCCGATATGCCAGAGCTGCTGCAGAAAGTGCGAGCCGTCTGTTCGCACTTTCGGCGTTCTCACCCTGCTGCTGCTCGCCTGTCAGCGCTGCAGCGTAACTTCTGCCTTCCCGCTCACCGTCTCATATGTGACGTGCCCACAAGGTGGAACTCCACCTTGCACATGCTTGCCAGACTGTGCGAGCAGCAGCAGGCGATAGTGGAGTTTCAGCTGCAGCACGCACGTGTGAGTCGCTCTGCGGAACAGCACCACTTCACCGCCAATAACTGGGCCTCTATGTGAGACCTGTGTGCCTTGTTGCGCTGTTTTGAGTACTCCACCAACATGGCCAGTGCCGATGACGCCGTTCTCAGCGTTACTATCCCAGTTCTATGCCTCCTTGAAAAAAATCTTCAGGCGATGATGGAAGAGGATGTGGCACAGGAGGAGGAGGAGGAGGAAGAGGGTTAAATTCCAAGGCTTTCAGGGCAGTCATTTACAAGTGGCTACGAGGGTGGGTTCCTGCACCAACAAGCGCCAGGTACACAATTGTCCGGCAGCAAGGGCACAGTTCTGGAGGATGACGAGGTGGAGGATGAGGAGGAGATGGAGGAGGAGGAACCATGTTCACAGCAGGGTGGCACCCAGACCAGCTCATGTCCATCACTGGTGCGTGGCTGGGGGGATACAGAGGACACAGACGATACACCTCCCACAGAGGACAGCTTTTCCTTGCCTCTGGGCAGCCTGGCACACATGAGCGATTACATGCTGCAGTGTCTCCGCAACGACCGCCGAGTTGCCCACATTTTAACTGGTGCTGATTATTGGGTGGCCACCCTGCTGGATCCCCGTTACAAGGACAACGTGCCATCCTTAATTACCTCACTGGAGCGTGATCGTAAGATGCGCGAGTACAAGCGCACGCTGGTAGACGCACTGCTGGTGGCATTCCCACTTGGCAGCGGGGGTACGGTGGAAGCACAAGGCGAAGGCAGAGGAGAAGGAAGAGGTCGCCAATGCAGCCGGGGCACCGCCAGCACCTCGGAAGGCAGGGTTAGCATGGCCGAAATGTGGAAAAGCTTTGTCAGCACGTCACAACAACCAGCACCACCATCTGAGATGGAACGTCTTAGCAGGGGGCAGCATTTCACCAACATGGTGGAGCAGTATGTGTGCACACGCCTACACATACTGAATGACGGGTCTGCCTTCAACTTCTGGGTCTCCAAATTGGACACATGGCCTGAGCTTGCCCTTTACGCCTTGGAGGTGCTGGCCTGCCCTGCAGCCAGTGTATTATCTGAACGTGTATTTAGCACGGCAGGGGGAGTTATCACAGACAAGCGCAGCCGCCTGTCCAGAGCCAATGTGGACAAGCTCACGTTCATTAAAATGAACGAGGCATGGATCCCACAGGACTTGTCCGTACCTTGTGCAGAATAGACACGTATACCGGTGTTCTGACAAAAACTGTCTGGCCATCGGCTAGTGTCCGGCCACTTACTGTGCAGGCGCAGTGCTTGTGCAGTACGGAGGACAAGGAGATTCACAAAATCTCCAAAGATGAACGTCACCTGGGCAGTGAGTGCAGGTTCAAGCCCCACCATCCAAGTGGACATACGGTAGCACATAGTAACAGGGCCCCTCACCTCGGATGATGTGGCTTCAACCTGGAGTCACCGCGCATCGTCTTCGGAGAGTTTCAAAATCCCCTTGTCCTACGTACTGAGCAAGCGCAGTACAGGGCGGACACTATGCGACGGGGGACAGAATTCGACACATCATTCACCACTAGCCTTACCCAGCCATTGTTGTATTTTTGAACCAGTGTTGGCTACCTCATCCTCCTCCACCGCCGCTTCCACCTACACCGCCACATCCACCGCCACCTCAACCTCCTATGGACCTCGTCCTCCTAGGTCAAGATTATAATTTTTTTCATTTTTTTCATTTCCAAGTATTTTATTTTCCCACTATCTTATCCATTAAATTGAATAATTTTTTCCAGAAAGTGCGTATTCTGGGGTATTCCCACCATATGTGCGGCATCGTGCTGTTGAGTTTCTGAGGTTCTTAATGACTTCCTGTACCTCTTCTGCTGAGAAGGGGGCCTCCAGCATTTTATTTTTATTTTTAATTTTTTTTATGTTATTTTAAGTTATTTCCCTATCCACATTTGTTTGCAGAGCACTTGCCATGCTCTTAACAACATTTTGTTGCCATTTGCAGCCCTCTAGCCCTTTCCATGACTTTTTTACAGCCATTTTAGTCTTCAAAAGTTCGGGTCCCCATTGACTTCAATGGGGTTCGGAGTTCGGGGTCAAGTTCGGGTCAAGTTCGGTCCCGAACCCGGACTTTTTTCCGAATTTCGGCCGAACCCGCCGAACCCGAACATCCAGGTGTCACATTTGAATAATGCCTTTTTTGGGGCGCTTTTCAACTACCTCTGTCCAACTGAAAATCTATATGGAAATGTACTAGTTAGCCGATTGAAGGGGTATGTCCTGTCTCTGATTCATTCAGTAATGTGCATTTGTGCATGTGCAAAAAAAATCTATCAGCAGCATAGCAATACATTACTGGGTACAAATTGTGGAGAATAGACCAGAGTGTGCCTCCTGTTGATAAAATATTTTAGTATGAAATATCCCTATTATGCATTATTTCCTTCTTATCTGATCAGTAATATAACACTTAATCACAATTTGTATTAAGCTATGCAAGACACAATACAATATTTATTATACATGAGAGTTTATGGCATTAGCCGTTGTGTCCTAGAGCGGAAACAGCCATGTTAGTATCCAAAGGCTAGTGAGAATGCTGAGGTTTCATTTCCAGCATATCTACTTAGTCACCAGTTAGTGAAGGTTGCTCTGCTTAAAAGATGGAAAAAAATTACACGCAGAAAGGCTAAAGGTTATGCTAATCTATAACTCAATAGGAAGACTATTCATTTTTCCCAGACGAAGCATAGAGGGTTTTTTTTTTTTTTGTTACACTAGGCAGCTTGCTCAATATTCCATCTCTGGCAGAATTTATGATTTCTTGGCCATTTTGTCAGAGAATATGAATGATAACACAAAAAACATTTCTTTCACTCATGGTTAGTGTTTGTGCTGAAGCCATTTATTATCAAATCAACTGTGTTTACTCCTTTTTAAAATCATAATCACAACAGAAACTACACCAAATGACCCTGATCAAAAGATTTACATACCCTGGTGATTTTGGCCTGATAACATGCACACAAGTTGACACAAAGGGGTTTGAATGGCTATTGAAGGTAACCATCCTCACCTGTGATCTGTTTGCTTGTAATTAGTGTGTGTGTGTATAAAAGGTCAATGAGTTTCTGGACTCCTGACAGACCCTTGCATCCTTCATCCAGTGCTGGACTGATGTTTCTGGATTCTGAGTCATGGGGAAAGCAAAAGAATTGTCAAAGGATCTGCAGGAAAAGGTAGTTGAACTGTATAAAACAGGAAAGGGATATAAAAAGATATCCAAGGAATTGAGAATGCCAATCAGCAGTGTTCAAACTCTAATCAAGAAGTGGAAAATGAGGGGTTCTGTTGAAACCAAACCACGGTCAGGTAGACCAACTAAAATTTCAGCCACAACTGCCAGGAAAATTGATTGAGATGCAAAGAAAAACCCACAAATAACTTCAGGTGAAATACAGGACTCTCTGAAAACATGTGGTGTGGCTGTTTCAAGATGCACAGTAAGGAGGCAATTAAAGAAAGATGGGCTGCATGGTTGAGTCACCACAAGAAAGCCATTACTACGCAAATGACACAAAGTATCCCACTTACAATACGCCAAACAGCACAGAGACAAGCCTCAAACCTTCTGGCACAAAGTCATTTGGAGTGATGAGACCAAAATTTAGCTTTTTGGCCACAACCATAAACACTACATTTGGAGAGGAGTTAACGAGGCCTATGATGAAAGGTACACCATTCCTACTGTGAAACACGGAGGTGGATCACTGATGTTTTGGGGATGTGTGAGCTACAAAGGCACAGTAAATTTGGTCAAAATTGATGGCAAGATGAATGCAGTATGTTATCAAAAAATACTGGAGGAACATTTGCATTCATCAGCCAGGAAGCTGTGTATGGGACGTACTTGGACATTCCAACATGACAATGATACAAAACACAAGGCCAAGTCGACCTGTCATTGGTTACAACAGAATAAAGTGAAGGTTCTGGAGTGGACATCTCAGTCTCCTGACCTCAATATCATTGGGCCACTCTGGGGAGATCTCAAACGTGCAGTTCATGCGAGACAGCCCAAGACATTATAGGAACTGGCAGCTTTACCATCTGAGAAGATAAAGAGCCTCATCCACAAATACCACAAAAGACTTCAAGCTGTCATTGATGTTAAATGGGGCAATACACGGTAATAAGAACTGGGGTATGTAAACGTTTGATCAGGGTAATTTGGGTAGTTTCTGTTGCCATTATGATTTAAAAAGAGTAAACACAGTTGATTGATAATAAATGGCTTCAGCCAAACACTAACCATGAGTGAAAGAAATTTTTTTTTTGTGTTATCATTCATATTCTCTGAAAAATGGCCAAGAAATCATAAATTCTGCCGGGGTATGTAAACATATGAGCAAAACTGTGTGTGTATATATATTATATATATATATTTCTCTCATACTGGTCACTGGAAGTTCAACATGGCACCTCCATGGTGTCATGTGACTCGTTAGTGTTACAAGGTCTCAGGTGTGAATGGGGAGCAGGTGTGTTAAATTTGGTGTTATCGCTCACTCTCTCATACTGGTCACGGGAAGTTCAATATGGCACCTCATGGCAAATATAAGAAGATTGCCAAGACCCTGAAACTGAGCTGCAGCATTGTGGCCAAGACCATACAGCAGTTTAACAGGACAGGTTCCACTCAGAACAGGCCTCGCCATGGTCGACCAAAGAAGTTGAGTGCACATGCTCAGCATCATATCCAGAGGTTGTCTTGAGGATATAGATGTATAAGTGCTGCCAGCAATGCTGCAGAGGTTGAAGGGGTGGGGGGGGGGTCAGCCTGTCAGTGCTCAGACCATACGCCACACACAGGAAGCCTCTTCTAAAGATGATGCACAAGAAAGCCTGCAAACAGTTTGCTGAAGACAAGCAGACTAAGGACATGAATTACTGGAACCATGTCCTGTGGTCTGATGAGACCAAGATTAACTTATTTGGTTCAGATGGTGTCAAGCGTGTGTGGCGGCAACCAGGTGAGGAGTACAAAGACAAGTGTGTCTTGCCTACAGTCAAGCACGGTGGTGGGAGTGTCATGGTCTGGGGCTGCATGGGTGCTGCTGGCACTGGGAGCTACAGTTCATTAAGGGAACCATAAATGCCAACATGCACTGTGACATACTGAAGCAGAGCATGATCTCCTCTGTCAGGGAAATACTGACTAGCATATGTGCACTAGGATTCACGCGACATGAAAGCATAGGTGCCAAATGGCATATATAAGTATGACAATTGCACTAGGGCCTTTGCTGTCTGATCTGCAGTCTCTCCCTGTATTCTGTGCCTATCCTTGATCTTGTTGACACGGCTTTTCCTGACTATCCTGATTATCTCCAAACCTGGCTCCGGCTTGTCTTGACTCTGATTCTGTTATTCTGCTTGATCTTCTGATGCCAAACCTCTGCCTGAACTTTGACTATTCTTTGCCTAAAGTCTTGCTGTATCTGCCTTCCTGTGTATGACCCTGGCTTGTCTGACTCTGCACTAATCTTCTCAACCCCACCAGCCTGCATCATCTCTGCATCAGCAGTACACCAGCATCCGCAACATCTAACACCTGCCTCATCCCTGCATCGGCAGCACCTGGCACCTGCCTTATCCCTGCATCTGCAGCACCTGGCACCTGCCTCATCCCTGTATCCTCAGTACACCTGCATCCGCAGCATGCGGGACCTGCCTGATCCTTGCATCTGCAGCACACCTGCATCTGCTGCACCTGGCATATGGATCATCTCTGCATCCGGGTCAACCAGCACCCACTGCTTCTACCTGCCTCTCCTATATATATACTAACGGAGAACACTGCAGGCACTCCTACCCAACCGCGCTCTGGCAGCCGCTGTTGCAACCTCTGTGGTCATTCAACGGGGGCTGTACGAGAGGTCTTCCTCTGCTCGTCAGGCTCTGTCTGAAGGTATGTGACACCCTCTCTTCGGAGACTGGGCCACAGGGCAGTATTCCAACATGATAACGATCCCAAGCACACCTCCAAGACAACCACTGCCTTGCAAAAGAAGCTAAGGGTAAAGGTGATTGACTGGCCAAGCATGTCTCCAGACCTAAACCCTACTGAGCATCTGTGGAGCATCCTCAAATGGAAGGTGGAGGAGCGCAAGGTCTCTAATATCCACCAGCTCCGTGATATCGTCATGAAGGAGTGGAAGAGGACTCCAGTGGCAACCTGTGAAGCTTAGGGGAACCCCATCACCAAGAGAGTTAAGGCAGTGCTGGAAAATAATGGTGGCCACACAAAATATTGACACGTTGGGCCCAATTTGGAACTTTTCACTTAGGCATGAACTCAATTTTGTTGCCAGCGGTTTAGACATTAATGGCTGTGTTGGGTTATTTTGAGGGGACAGAAAATTTACACTGTTATACAATATGTACACTCACTACTTTTCATTGTAGCAAAGTATAATTTCTTCAGTGTTGTCACATGAAAAGATATAATAAAATATGTACAAAAATGTGAGGGGTGTACTCACTTTTGTGAGATACTGTATATAATTGAAGTAATTGAAGAACATTCACACTCTGCACATATGTGCACCCCCAGCACAATGAATGAGCTGCTACAGACAGCTCCCAGTCTCTGTTTATTGTTAAGAGTGCATTGGGTGGGCTCATGATCATGTGGCCCCTGTGACAGCCAATCACAGTGATCACAAAATTGGGAAGTCCCTCCAACCTCTGAGCATCAAGAGTCAGTTATAGAGTCTTTAACACATTAAGTCTAGGTTCACATCTATGCATACATTTTGCAGTGCGTTTTGCATATTGCGATTTTACATCCATTCTGTTTGCATTTTGTGTGTGTTTATTTATCTCCCTGTAAAAACACTGTATAAAACTGGTTGCTAAGGAGCAGGCCGGAAAGTATAAAGTGAAAGATGATGTTACACCGAGTAAATATATACCAAATATGTCACACTTTCTAATTGCACACACTCGTGGAATGACGACAAACGGTACCTAAAAATTTCCATAGGTGACTATAAAAGTTACCAGGTTAGAGTTACAGAGGAGGTCTAGTACTAGAATTATTGCTCTTGCTCTGACGATCGTGGTGATACCTCACATGTGTGATTTGAACGCCATTTACATATGCGGGCGCGACTTCCGTATGCGTTTTCTTTGGTGCGCAAGCTTGTGGGGACGAGGACCCTTTAAAAAAAATTATTATTTTTTCTTTTTATTTTTTATTTATTTTTATATTATAAAATTTTGTTTTAAGAAAAACATTTTTTTGATCACTTGTATTGCTGTCACAAGGAATGTAAACATCCCTTGTGACAGTAATAGGTGGTGACAGGTACTCTTTATGGAGGGGTCGGGGGTCTAAAAGACCCCAAATCCCTCCTTTGCACTTCAAAGTATTCAGATTGCCGTTTTCAGTGATTCTGAATACTGTATATTTTTATAAAACCAGTGCCATTGGCAGTCGAGTAAACAGGAAGTGACGTTGTGACGCCGCTTCCATGTTTACAATCAGGAGACTGGAACAAAGCCTTTTTCAGCTTCGTTCAAGTCTGAGATTGGGTCTCCCAGAGAGACGGGAGGCCCGTTCAGAGCGGCGGGAGGGGGGTGCCGCATCGGTTGTTATCCCTGGAAAGCCAATCGCCAGCTCTAAACAACGGTACCAGGATGATGCCTGCAGCTGTGGGCATCATCCAGGTATAACCCCCGAATTCCAAGGCCGCACATCTGCGTATGCTCAGCGGGAAGGGGTAAAAGCATCACCTATGGAGATTTTTAGGTAACATAGTTTGTCGCCATTTCATGGGTGTGTGAAATTTTTCAAACATGTTTGGTATCTATTTACTTGGCACTTAACTGTATTTACTTATGCGTTTAAGTGTATTTTTTCCTAAAAATTGACATTAGAAATTGAAACAACCACCATTTTTTCCTCCACGGTCTCTGCTTTCAGAAAATGTATAATGTTTGGGGGTTCTAAGTAGTTTTCTAGCTAAAAAATGCAGATTTTTACAGATATGTAAAAATTTCAAAACTGCCCCAGTAGGCAAGTGGTAAAGTCCACTTACTATTGCTTGTCTTACTACCATTTCTGCACGTCAGTTCCAAATGCTGGCTACTCTTCTTGTAAAATAGTACTTTTTAATCTTAGTTTTGCACTTCCCTTCTGCCTGTTTAAGGTCATGTCTCCAAGCTCTTGGTTTCAGATTCATATTGAAAATCATACCTTCCTGAATCTAAACCCAAAACCAAAAGAGCCATACAGTATATTGCAGCTTACCATTCATTAAATGTGGTGGCTGCATTAGTTTTATGTTAGGCTTTTTCCCTCTGTCTTCCCCTGGTGAAATGGCCAGTAACATACCTCCTGTATTATAGTGTTTCCACTCTCGATGAAGGAGCATAAGGGCACACACAAAAAGAATTTCCGGCAAAACTTGAGAAAAAAAAACAGCATGAGTCCCCCCCCCCCCCCCCCCCCCACATTTTGGCCTGAAGAGCCGGGTATGGATTTTAGGGGAACCCCACCCCAAAGTAAAAAAAAGGGGTGGGGTCTCCTAGCACCTAGATCACAACCCACCTCCCTATGTGAATGAGTAGGGGGTACCCCTACTCATTCATTCACCACAAAAAGTGTAAAAATAAAAATAAAAACACAGAGGCAGTTTTTGACGAGTCCTTTATTAAAAAAACAAAAACAAAGCATCAATCACGATGAACACTGCCGCCGCCCCAAAAAGCACTTATATAAAAGATGCTGAGACCACTGTCATCTTTTATATAAGCGCTTGTTTTTACTGCTAAACGTGAGTGTATTTCCTTTGCTTTTTTTTATATATTAAATGTGTTCCATACGGAATTACGCTATATGCCTTCCTTCTTCTTTTAACGGTGGGGCTGATTGCCCATATCTACTGACCCCACTCACATCCCATTGATTGACTCACTAGGTGTACACCTATTTGAGTTCCATCCCTCTGGTAAGCAGCTTCGGGTGTCTCTGGTGGTGTATCTACTATCAATTGTTATCACACCCTATGCATACATTTGAAGTTAAAGACTGTCACCATATCATATGCACATATATGTGGTTGAGGATTATCATCATAATTTATATATGAAGTTGAGGATCATCACTGACCTTTTTTTTTGGATATTGCACGTTGAAGTTTCCTTTTTTATAGACATCATATGTCCTATTATTGAACTTACTTGTGCACATTATTCATTTTATTCATATTGCTTGTCACAGTTTATATGATTGTTTAAACACTGCACATTTCACCCATTTTCGTGCTTACAAGAGAACCTGTCACTTTGAGCAAAGTGATAATACTCTATGGTCTTTAATCTTTGGCCAACAAATTAGAAACACGTAATTATGATCAGTCTAAACTGATCCCATACTCAAAATTCTTATGTATAAAATTCTATAAAATTATGTAAAATTATGATATGTTGATTTATAATGTGCAACACACACAGATTTAAACTGTGCAATGTCTATTCTGCATCTACTGCACCCTCTTATACCTATATAGTTACATAGTAGGCGAGGTTGAAAAAAGTCCAACCTATGTGTGTGATTATATGTCAGTATTACATTGCATATCCCTGTATGTTGTGGTCGTTCAGGTGCCTATCTAATAGTTTTTTTGAAAACTATACTGCAGATAAGATTATGCTGCATCCATTCTTCTTTAAAAAATTGTATAATTTTGTCTCGCACAGGGGGGTATCGTGGACGACCGCCTCCCCCGCCCTTCCACTGCGTCAGAGGGGCACAAAAAAATTGATAAATAGTATACTGTAGCTGTATACATTTTAACAGTGTCAACAAATCACTTTGCAAACGTTCTTGAGGTATCACTGGCATTGGCTTGCAGATAGAAATATCTAACATTGCATTTGACATATATTTTATGATTTTATTACACTTTCACTCCATGTGAATTGAAGTTCTGGGAATGTTAGTAAACACTTATTCAAGGTATTGAAAAAATAAAAGAAAACCTGCCTTTGATACCATCTGTAGCTCTACTACAGTGGGAAAGGTTAACAAGTACCGCTTTGGTTGTCTTCTCTTCTGCTTAGTGGTTTGTATTTGAAGTGAACAACTATTTGTTGCCTGTGATGTCAGGCTATTTCTAATCCAGGCTTTTATACACTGTTTTTTTTTTTCTTTTCTATTACTGCTATGATGCCATGAAGATAAAAGCATCTCTAAACTATTAGTGTTCCTCACTTTCAGTTTTGTTTTCAAGCAGTGTCAGATGTATGTCGAGAGATCATGGAATCAAAGTTTAGCTATAGTCTTTCTATTTGGAAAAGTTGTTTATGCATTGTGTATATGTATAGCGTGTGGACACAGAATGTGGGATTTCAAAAGAGTTTTTGTTGTGTGGTGCAAAATACATTTATTGTTTAAGAAACCTGCTCAGCAGCGTGTTAGAGACCTATTGTTACCAAGTTGCAACAATTAATACAACAATATAAACACTGGGGTTTGGAGAGTGCAAAATCTGGTGCAACTCTGCATAGAAACCAAACTTCCAGATTTATTTTGTCAAAGCTTAATTGAACAAGCTGAAGTTAAAAGCTGATTGGTTTCTATGCATAGCTGCACCAGTTTTGCACTCTCCAGTTGTAGTAAATCAACCTCACTAAATCTTCTGTAACAAAAGTTGATATGGTTATTTTATTTTTTAGGTTCTTCCTCGGCAAACATGTGGTTTATTCACTCATACTATATTCTATAAAGAGTATCCAGGCGGTCCAATTGAACTTGATAAAAACATTCAAGGAGGGGAGCTTTTCTTTACACTTATCCTCAACCCAGTAAGTATCTACAAAAAACCTAGTGTATTTTTAGAAAGAATACATTTTAATTGTATTACTGCAACCTTATAGAAAAGAAAATGTAGTAACTGCACAGGTGAAAACGAATCATAAATCAAAAAAAGAAGCAGCTGGCAATCACACAACAGAACACTTGTGTAAAAATTTGTAAAATAACAAAAGATTGCCACGCTAGTGTCTCATGAATAAAATTGTGTGCCCAAACACTCCTCTTGATTCCTGGAATGGAGGATAACAGAGACACCCAAAGCGCCCCTTCCACCGTGAAGTATAAGGGTGCTTTAACACCGAGGCGTCGCTGGTAAAGTCCTGCGATTTTTAGCGGCGCTCTAGCGTCGTTTTAGCGGTGCTATTCGGCCGCTAGCGGGGTACTTTTAACCCCCGCTAGTGGCCGAAAAAAGGTTAAAACCACCCACAAAGTGCTGCTGCAGAGGCGCTTTGTCGGCGGTTCAGCAGCGCTGCCCCATTGATTTCAATGGGCAGGGGCGCTTTAGAAGCGGTGTGTACATCACTCCTACCGCACTTCAAAGATACTGCAAGCTTTTTTTACCATCCTGCAAGTGCACAACTCCAGTGTGAAAGCACTCGGGCTTTCACACTGGAGAGACATGAGAGGCTCTTTACAGGCGCTATGCAGGCGCTATTTTTAGCACTGTAGCGCCTGTAAAGCGACTCAGTGTGAAAGCAGTCTTAAAGATGAGCCCTTACCGGATAGATAGACTCCACGTTATAGGACCCTAGCAAAGCATGGATTCACACAGCCCATTAAGGGTTCATCCATGAAAAGCAGACGAAGATGGCATTAAAATCAGCCTTGCTGTTTTTTCCTTTTCCTTGTTCTCTCATGCAAGTGATATATCACTTCCTTATATCACTTGCATGAAAGAACAAGGAAAAGGAAAAAACAGCCAGGCTGATTTCAATGCCACCTTTGTCTGCTTTCCATGGACGGATCCTTAATGGGGTGTGTAAATCCATGCTAGGCTCCTATAACATGGATTCTATCAATCCAGTAAGGGCACATCTTTTATACTTCACTGTGGCAGGTGCACTTTGGGTGTCTCTGTTATCCTTCATTCCAGGAATCACAAGGAGTGTTTGGACACTTATATGGATACTTTTCTGGATTTATTATCCATTTTTATTCAATAGACAGTAGCACGCCAATCTTTTGTTATTTTACATATAACTGCAACGTTGACTGAAATTAGATTTTGCTGTTTTTTACATTTTCTTGCTAGCTGTTCCATAATTTTACTACTTTATTTCAAATTTTGATGTGCTCCCTTATGGGGGGGTCACCTTAATTCCTCTATGATCAAGATACAAGAATCTATGAATAGCAGTTGGCTAACATGTAGCCCAGACTTTTTTTGTGTTTGGCTTTCAGTACCACAAAATAATGGCGACAGAAACATTGAATTCCTTTGTGGCTTGAAAGAACTTCTCCAGTTACACCCTTCTTCTAATCCTTTTTATATCATTATAAACAAATAAACTAAATGTCCTAAGGTTCTACTTTACAACATTTGGAGCCAGAATTTTTTGTTAAGCAGATTAAAACTATTTTGTACTCATTACTTCGATCAGTTGGGGGTCATTATTCTTGATTGCAAAATCTTACATGTTCTTCATAGTACAGCCATGGCCAAAAGTTTTGAGAGTGACACAAATATACATTTTTACAAAGTCTGCTGATTCATCGTTTTTAGATATTTTTATCAGATATAACTATGGTTTACTGAAGTATAATTGCAAGCATTTCATAAGCATGAAAGGCTTTTATTGACAACTACATTAGATATTTGCAATGTTGAGCCTTCTTTTCCAAGACCTCTGAAAGTCACCCTGGCATGCTGTCAATCATTTTCTGGGCCACATCCTGACTGATGGCAGCCTATTCTTACATGATCAATGCTTAGATTTTGTCAGAATTTGTGGGGTTTTTTTGTTCACCTGCCTCTTGAGGATTGACCACAAGTTCTCAATAGGATTAAGGTCTGGGGAGTTTCCTGGCCATGGAACCTACAGTTCGATGTTTTGTTCCCCAAGCCACTTAGTTAGCACTTTTCCCTTATGGCAAGGTGTTCCATCATGCTGGAAAATACATTGTTTGTCACCAAACTGTTCTTGGATGGTTGGGAGAAGTTGCTCTCTGAGAATGTTTTTGTAGCATTCTTTATTCATGGCTGTGTTTTTAGGCAAAATTGTGAGTGAGTCCACTCCCTTGGCTGAAAAGCAACCCCACACATGAATGGTCTCAGGATGCTTTACTGTTGCATGACACAAGACTGATGATAGCACCCACCATTTTTTTCCCCGGACAAGCTTTTTTCCAGATACCCTAATCAATCATAAAGGGGATTCATCAGAGAAAATTACTTTACCCCAGTCCTCAGCAGTCCAATCCTTGTACCTTTTGGAGAATATCAGTTTGTCCCTGATGTTTTTCCTGGAGAGAAGTGGCTTCTTTGCTGCCCTTCTTGACACCAGGCCATTCTCCAAAAGTCTTCGCCTCACTGTGCATGCAGATACATTCACACCTGCCTGCTGCCATTCCTGGGCAAGCTCTGCACTGGTGGTGCCCCGATCCTGCAGCTGAATCAATTGTAGGAGACAGTCCTGGCACATGCAGGACTTTCTTGGGTGCCCTGAAACCTTCTTCATAAATGCAGGGGAAATGGATTGCGTTAATTTTCATGGCAAAGAGGGACTTTGCAATTAATTCTGATCACTCTTCATAACATTCTGGAGCATATGCAAATTGCCATCATAAAAACTGAGGCAGCAGAATTTGTGAAAATTATTATTTGTGTCATTCTCAAAACTATTGGCCATGGCTGTATGGCCTTATTGTCATCTGTCTCTCCATTGACTACATGAAGGAAGGTTAGCACAGAAAATATTGCTTTATTTGTCTAAAGATAATTAGACTTATTAGAATTATCAGAATTATCATTGTCAAGTAAAAATAAATTAATGAAATACAAATAGGATAGGCAAATGCATTATAATGACCCAGGACACCCATAAATGCAAGCATAGTTACATTTTTTATATCAGATATTGGTACACTCTCAAGGATGAAGCAAGTAATCCAGACCTTTCACTTTAATGCCAACAATCATCAACAAAAAATTCACCTGCAAAGCTGGTTGCGGGGTCAAACTCACTAGATCACCAGCTGAGTGCATACTGAATGACTTACCCACTAGTGTTTGCCACATACGTAAATAACACTTTTCCAGAAATATCTTTTGTCATTGAGACTCAAAATTAAAAAAAAGAAAATGGGAGAGTTTACTTCTGGACTAGAAATGAAGAAAATAACAGTCATTATTTTTTGTTAAAGATTGAAGCCTGTCACTGAGGCCACAATATACGCACTTAAAATGTATTACTTATATGTTATATAAATATATCACTTTTTTGTTATATTCAGAAAAACTAATATTCAATACAACATGTTGTGTCTGATCAATTTTTGTAAAGACTATAAAGCATTTTTGATGTTTCTGGCTTATAGCCATGCACATTACAAGTAGGAATTTATCCATTCATTTATTATTTGTTCCTTATAATTTCCAATTTTGTTCCCTAACTGACTTTTCAACACTAAAAGCATCTGGTGCTGTCAGACTTAATGACATTGTACACATTCAAACATTTTTGTTGTTTTAACTCTGTACAAGTTTAGATATATTTGTTGTGTTTTTTGTTTGCCTTCCAATTTAATGATGGGCTCACATGTTGTGGCTTCAGTTTGTAGTGTCATGCGGGGCCGTCTTTAAGGCGGGGCCAAAGGGGCACCTGCCCCAGGCCCTGTCATTGTTGAGGGGCCCAACATCCTCACAGTCGGTCCCTGTCACATAGTGCAGCTGCAGGGAAAGGGAAGCACTAAGCAGCGGTGTCTTTTCTTGACAACAGAACTGGCTGAGTGGAGAGACACACTAATGAGCAGTGGCAGGGACTGGAGAAGTGAGGGAGGATCACAGAGAGGACGCAATGACATTCCTAAGGCAGCATGGATGAGGAAAAAGCCATTGAGAATTATGATCTGAATGAGAACATGTGCTTGGCTGTTTGAGCCGCTAATCTGTTATTGCTCCTCTCTACCTCTCTGCTTTTTAACAACATTAACAGCACTGCCTATATATAACACTGGTTGGCACGGAAGAGCGGGCAGCTGGTATGTTGTGTGATTTACAATCTGAATTTGCTCATTTACCCGGCTGAGTTGAACTATCCCTTCTTTAGCTGCTAAATGATCACTGATCTCTGTCTCTCTGCTTGCTATGATCATTACCAGTACTGTTTTTGAATATAATCCTGATTGGCTTCATTAACCCCATCTTTTTTGCCCAAATTCTGCTGCAATGCAAGACAACACTTTTAATCTGGCAAGGGGATTTCTTTGCATTTGTAGCCTAATCTATCTAGCAACCAATCAATGAACAGGTATGATGTGCAGTAACCTCTAGCAACCAATCAGTTAGCAATAATGTTGTGCAGTAACCGTGCAGTAACCTCTAGAAACCAATCAGTGAGCAGTAATACGGTGTTGGGCTGGGGGGCAGGAAAATGTTTGCACGGGGTCCAATTAACATTATGATCCTGGAGTCATCGCTGATTGATTTCCCTATGTCCATGTGAATGATTCCTAACACCAAATTAGTGCTTCTAGACAGTGGAGTCTTCTAATTCCTTCACCACTGGTGCTCAAAGGGTATGTGATAACTCCCCAGAGGCGTTTGACCCCTTTTTACAGAAGGTAAAAAGGTGCTTTTGGAAAACCAGATTGGTTCCTCAGCTCACACCACTCCACTCCAATGATCCCTCAGGATATGGCTAATGATGGAGTGAAACACCTCTGGTGATTTGCCATCTATCCTTTGAGCAGACGTGGTGAAGGAATTAGAAAGTTCCTCTGTCTAGAAACACTTATTTGGTGTTGGGAATCAACATATTGGACTTTTCATATACATTTTCATATTGTTTTGCATTTTTTAACATTTTTTTTTACTATTTGTTCTGTATTCCTTCATTTAATTTAAGCAACTACTTTATTTACAATATTTTAGCACTGTGAGCGCCATTTTCTTTACACCTGTTTTTTTAGTTTTGAGGTGATTTATTCACTTTTTAAAGAGACAGCGACTTTTTCATGCACTTAGGGTGCCATCATTTGATATTATGACCATTCATGTATTCATGTTCATGTATTGCTTCAGCTACCCTGTCTCTATGCCCTTAGAGAACAGGACCACTTTCTGTTCTGGGTCAGAAAGAGACCCAGGGATTGGAGAACATGTAGTTTCTTCACAGGAAATGTCAGTTCTCACCCTACAGGCAGAGGTTATCGATTAAGCTGTGCAGTGTCATGCTAAATACCTCATGTTTCTACACAAAAAGAAACTGTAGACACAGGAATGTGAAGATTTACTCTACTATAGGCTTGTGCATACAAAGTGGCAAATTACACCATGAAAATTGAGTACTGTCCGTGATACTTTTTTTATTATATTTGCACTAACATATCATTTTTCATGGACGAGCTTTCGGGGTGTGTCCCCTTCTTCAAGGTCTAAGCAGTACACAATTGTGACAATTTTCTCTGTCACAATTGCACTAATACGGCTACAATCACTTCAAGTATAAATTACACCATGAAACTACAAGATCAAAACACATCTTATGCAGATGAAAAACACATTGTGTGGGTAAGGATTTTTACCATGCCTTTAAGTAATTTCTGCACTTAAGAATTAGCATTAAATACTAAAGGAACAAACAGTGCAATATCACAAATGCATCTTCCAGCTACATGTTCAGTATGTATTGGCACAAATAAAGCAGCATAACATCTGGTATGTTAAGAAGAAAAAAGTATGTGTCTCTGTGCCACCTGTGCATCACTCCTCTCTAAGGACCTCTCAGTGTCAGCATGACATCATGGTTCTTCTACAAGTAGCTGTAGGAACAATTTCAATACAAGTTTCCCATAACTTCTATTGTAACATAAGCCATTGTTTAGCAGGTATGAAATTAACATGAATGTGATTTTATTTAGACACAAGTACAACACTGAACAACTATTTACTGTGCTGGCTTCAGTGTGCGCTGGATGGAGAACCCTCCTGCCTAGACAGACAATCAGGGTGCTCTGTAAACAAAATAACATGTAGGTTGGAAAGAGAAAATGGCTTTTTATGTTCCTGAGTTTATTTTTACAGTTCCTTCTTTAATATAGTCAGTTTTTCTTTGCTTTATTGAATAAGCCGAAAAATGTGTTCTTTCATCTTGGATCAAATGATTCTTACAATACAATAGGCAGGTTGTTGTATGATTTACCAAAGAAAAGATAAAGTGAAGGTATCAAATATAGCAGCTAGTCAGATGCTTGAACTTAAGAACTGAAGATGAAGAATCTGTTTTTTAAAGGTATAATGACATTGTATTCCTTCATAAAAAGGGAAAAGAAGTAAAACCTGGCAGGAAAATGCAATTTTATAGCTGTTTTTTAAATTAATTTAGTCTTTAATCTGTATTTAATTTTTCTTTTTGATGTAAGGGACAGGGAGATGTTTCTGTGCTTGATTTAGGGCATAGCAAGGTTGATATACTGTATAAGCATGCAAAACTTTCTATGATCTAAATTCTTCTTTTAATGCTAATTGTTTTAAATGTGGGAAAATACATATCAATTTTTTAATGAATAGTCATTGGCCATATTATGTACCTCAAAAGTCCTGTTTCTCACAATTTCTATTTTTTGGGTTGAATTACTAAAACTGGAGAGTGAAAAATCTGGTGCAGCTGTTCATGGTTGCCAATCAGCTTTAACTTCAGCTTCAATTAAGCTTTGACAGCTGATTGGTTTCTATGCAGAGTTGCACCAGATTTTGCATTCTCTAGCTTTAGTAAATCAACTCCTTTGTGTTCTATTGAGATGTTGGTACAAACATAAATGGACATATATTTCATATACTAAGAACCAAGTATTCACATTATTTCATTGTTCTTTAAAAATATGCATTCACAAACCCATCTTCAGGTCTCACCCAAGTTTTGTGGATTTCTTCCCAGAAAGACAAGCGGATAAATCATAAGTCAACCAAATTGGCTTGCTTTAGTACACTGTGGCATCAATGATTAGGGTGAACACTTTATTTGTAATTTTACAAGACGTCGCCATATGAACAAAAATGGGGGAACTAAAAAACAACATATTTTAAGAGGCAATCTACCCAAAGGAGTTATTTTAGTTTTAAGAAAAATGTGGTGGGATGAATTAGCCCCTGGATTCTTATGGGTGTCAAATTTTTCAACAGGAAGGTAGTTATTTCTTTATTCCTGACTCTGCACCTGGGCGTTTTGGATTTTTCCATCCACCTTTGCATCTTCAAACTCCTCCTGTGGCATTCCCTATAATATATAATGTATAAAAAAAATTAACAGACAACGTGATTTTCCTTTTTAATGTCAATATTAGGTATGCAGTTATTCTCCATATAATTTTTTCTTGTATTTTGAATAGGTTAATTGGTGATTGAAAAAAAATTGATGGATAAGGTTCTAAAAATGCATTTTCAACATACTGTAATAATTATATCATGGCAAACAGGGACTGTCAAATTGCTGAACCCTCAGCAAGTAAGCAAATGAAGGTATATGCAAATCCACAGAAGATTCAATTAACAGCACTGTTGTTGCTTTTTGCCATAATCACATATAAATTCAATGCAGGGTCTGTGGGTTCTAAGTAGCAGTGTCTAACAGAGTTCCTATTAAGCATTACATCAATCTGTTCTCGTCTTGATTGGGCAGAAAACCCAAACCAAATGGCATGGAAGAGTAGATCACTCATTGCAGACGTTTCATTATTCTTAGTAAAAAAAATATTTCTGCCCTTCTTCAAGAAACAGTGCTCAGTCCTCAGCTCCCTTACAACTTCTGCACAGTCATGCAGGAGTGCAGATCAAAGACATATCAGCTCTTCCTCAGTACAAGAGGGATGATGACTTTGTTGAAAGCAGCTTGGCTCTCTCTAGGCACACATCACCTGGTTCTCAAGGACAATAGTTACTTTTTTTCCTTTTTGGTTTCTACTTTTCCCTTTTCTGCCTCTCCCCACATCTGACAGTGCTCATAAGAGCGAGTTGGGTAGGCTCCACCCACCTGTGCAAAGGTTTAGCTATTGCAGTACTTCTTAGGCCCCTTTCACACGGGACGGATCCGTAATGATCTGCCCCATAAACATCCGCTTGCTCAGCTGGGATCGCTCCGTTGATCCCAGCTGAGCTGTCGGATGACAGGGCCCTGTCAGATCTCCGCTCTACTCTATCTCTGCTCTTCTCTATGGGGGATCGGATGAACACGGACCGCCTGTCCGTGTTCATCCGATCCGCTCTGCAGACGGATAGAAAAATAGGATTTTCCTCCGTCTGCAGAATCAGACCATAGCGGGGATGGATGATATCGGGTGTCAGCGGATGTTCATCCACTGACAACCGCTATCCCATAGGGATGCATGTATGTCAGTATTTCTTCCGAAAACGGATGGATGAAATGTGGACATACGGTCCGCACGTGTGAAAGGGGTCTTACAGTAATCTTCTAAAGGGGCCATGTGTCTGTGAATTTACAAACCCAGCCAACCACGTGTAAAAGGGAAGTCTAGCTCCCTTTGGAGTGCTACACTTAAAAAGTAAATGTAAAGACTGGTAAGCTGCAATATGTACAGTTTTGTTTTTGGATTTAGCTATCTTTTATCATTTATTTTCTTATTTGGACAAGTAGAATGGTTTAGTACATAGGTTACTTGCTCTCACTTGCCCTCCTGTTGCTATGCAAAGCAATGCTAGGGAGGAGCAATGAGACAAATCAACAGACAGATTTTTTTTTTTTTTTTACAAGGCTACATCATGAGTATTAATCTCCTCATTTGGCTACTCAAAAGTTACACTTGTTACTGAATGCAATCTGAACCTTACTACTTCTTAATTATGCACCTGCTCATGCACCTCCTTTGTCTTATATTCAGTAATAAATCTGTCTTTGAACTTTGCAAACTGTCATACAAGGCTGTCCAGGAATACATAAGCACAGGTCTGTAAACCTGTCACAGAGACTTTACTGAAGGAAACGCAGCCTGATTGTCTGAAATATAGGACCAGCATGAGACTGGCCTTCTTTAAGAACTCCTGATGGAACTGTCAATCCCTTAGATGATCATTTTTAACCATTTCAGCCCCGGAAGATTTGGCTGCTCAATGACCAGGCCATTTTCTGCGATACGGCACTGCATTGCTTTAACTGACAATTGCCCGGTCGTGCGACTCTGTACCCAAATAAAATTGACGTCCTTTTTTTCCCACAAAAAGAGCTTTCTTTGGTGGTATTTGATCATCTCGGCGGTTTTTATTTTTTGCACTATAAACAAAAAAATAGCGAACGTTTTGAAAAAAAACACAATATTTTGTACATTTTGCTATAATAAATATCCCCATTTTTTTTTAAATAGCAATTTTTTTTGTATGTATTCTTCTAATAAAAATAGCAATAAGCGTATATTGATTGATTTGTGCAAAAGTTATAGCGTCTACAAAAAAGATTTATGGCATTTTATTATTATTATTTTTTTACTTGTAATGGCGGCGATCTGTGATTTTTATTGGGACTGCGACATTATGGCAGACACATTGGACACTTTTGACACATTTTTGGGATGATTTACAATTATACAGCGAACAGTGCTATCAAAATGCACTGATTACTGTGTAAATGTCACTGGCAGAGAAGGGGTTAACACTAGGGGGCGCTCAAGGGGTTAACTGTGTTCCCTAGTGTGTGTTCTAACTGTAGGGGGAGGGGACTGACTATAGGAGATGACAGATTGTGGTTCCTAGCTATTAGGAACTCACCATCTGCCTCTCCTCACAGAACAGGCATTTGTGTGTTTGCACACACGTCCCTGTTCTGCCTCTCATGCCCGTGATCACGCGTGGCTGGCAGTCATAACGCCTGCCAGCCACGAGCATCTGCACCCCCGCAGAGCAGCGGGCATTTGCGCGCACCAACTATCCCGCTTAAAGGACTGTGCCGACCTGCCACAGCATAATGACGGCGGCTGGTCGGCAAGTGGTTAACATGTCTTTTAGAGCTTTTTGACAGGGAGGTCAGCAAGATCTGAAATAATGGTAAAGGCTTGTCCACACGATTAAAAAATCCCACGAAAAATACACGCATACAGCTTTTCAAGTGATCGTACGATAATCTGATTGTTAGTACCAAGTTTTCGAAAGTCCATCACGACAATTCATGCAAATTTATCCATTGGTAGTAGCACACTCATTTTCCTCGTATGATACCAGATGGCACAATTTTCATTCAATCAGTACAGTTGTTGTTCCAAAATACAATACAAATACACTACAACACATTACATCACTTCCGAATTTGTATTCTGTTGTGCATGAATTTTCGTAACTTTGGTAAGTTCTTCATTTTCGATATGAGACTAGCATGCAAAAAAACACATTAATCTACTTGTCTACTAAATCAGCAATGCCAGCAGTATAAAAATAAATTAACTGACAATTTCCAATCTGGGTTTTATGTGCTGGTCTTATATCCTCCCCGTAGACATTCAGAAAGTTAGGTATACTATCCATGTTGAAATCATTTAAATTGCAGAACAAGCTGATGTAAAGGTACCTTTAGTTAAGCCAAATATATTAATGCTGTAGCTCTTGTGCAAACAGTGGGATATTTCAAACTTATGTAACTGGATTACTTTGCATTCAGCATTAGAATTTAACTTGAATTTTAAATAAAAAGAAAAAGTTTATATGCGTAAAGAGAGGAGTTGAATAGAGACTCTTGGGCAAAGGGATATACAGCTAGAAGGTTGTTGTATGAATAGTCAACTAGTTTATTAAATTCCAAGACAGGGGTTAAAAGGTTTGAAATATTCTGATGGGAGAGCTAAAAATAATTAATGTGTTGTATGCGTGTAGTTTCTACTTTGAGCACAGTAGATGAAGATATGTATTCAGTTGAGCTTTCCACATATGTGTAACACTATATAAAGCTATCAAAGGTTGACAGTTGGAACATTTGTCAAAAGAACGCCAGAAAACTGGTAATATTACCATTTTTAGAAGCCACATTAAAGGTACACTCCAGCCAAGAATGAAAATGAATAAAAACAGAGCCTACCTGAAGTCCCCATTTTTTTTATGGATGCATAGTAATAATGTCTCAGTCCACTCCACTTCTATTAGTCAGTAAAGTGATGCAAGATTCCATACAGAAAGCCTAACCTTACAAGGTGTCTGATCTACAAAGTTCACTGATATTCATTGCAATTAATGCCTACTTTGGAAGTTTGCTTCTGATTGGTGATACAGCCCGTATCTCTGAACCCTGACTACAGTGGATTATAGAGAACACGGTGAGTCAAAATATTGGTGAATTTTCTGATTTAACCACTTGCCTACTGCTGTCCATCTGAAAAAGGCGAAATGGTGGATGCTTATCTCTGCAACGTTGTTTATAAACACTACTGCAGAAATAATCATCTGGTGGTCAGTGTGCCTGTGTATGTCTATTAACCTAGCCATCCTCAGATGGCTCAGTTCATAGACACTGTGAACAAAGCCAGTCCAAGAAGCTCTTTACCATGGGATCACTGTGATTAGTCCTAGAGAAACCAATTACAGCGATAACAGATGTAAACATTATTGTCTTTACATCTGCAATTCCTATCCTTCCTCTTACAACAGAGATAAGGGAGGCAAGAAGAACCAATAAATGTATTAGTCTATACCAACCACTTTACAGATCACCGTCCAGCAGCAGATACTAGACATGTGCGATTCGTTTCGTACGAATTCGTAATTCGTACGAATTTTTCGAAATTCGTACGAATTTACGAATCTGTAGTACGAATTTTTTTTTTTTTACGAATTCCGTACGGAATACGAAATTCCGTTTACGAATTTCGTCGCCGAATGAATTCGAATGAATTCGAATGGATTCGAATGAATTCGAATGACAAAGTGTCATTTTTGCAGGAAAAATTCCGTTTACGAATTTCAGCTCCAAATTATTCGAATCCAACTACCAATATCAAATTTCAACTAATTCAAACGAAATTATTATAGCAGATATAACGAATGAATTCGAATGCATTCGAATGAATTCGAATGACAAAGTGTAATTTTTGCAGAAAAAAAAGCTATTTAAAAAACAGTCATTCATTGATATAAAAAAAAAAAAAAGCGTAGGGGTCCCCCCAAATTCAATAACCAGGCCCTTCAGGTCTGGTATGGATATTAAGGGGGACCCCACCCAAAAAAAAAAAAAAAAAATGGCGTGGGGTCCCCCCCAAATATCCATACCAGACCCTTCAGGTCTGGGATGGATTTTAAGGGGAACCCCGGCCAAAAAAAAAAAAAAAATGGCGTGGGGGTCCCCCTCAAAATCCATACCAGACCCTTTATCCGAGCACGCAACCTGGCAGGCCGCAGGAAAGGAGGGGGGGACGAGAGCGGCCCCCCCCCTCGCCTGAACCGTACCAGGCCACATGCCCTCAACATTGGGAGGGTGCTTTGGGGTCCCCCCCAAAGCACCTTGTCCCCATGTTGATGAGGACAAGGGCCTCATCCCCACAACCGTGCCCGGTGGTTGTGGGGGTCTGCGGGCGGGGGGCTTATCGGAATCTGGAAGCCCCCTATAACAAGGGGACCCCCCCCCGCCCCCCCCCTGTGTGAAATGGTAAGGGGGTACAAAAGTACCCCTACCATTTCACCAAAAAAAGTGGCAAAAATGGTAAAAATGACAGGAGACGGTCTTTGACAATTCCTTTATTAAAATCTTCTTTCTTCTTTCTTCTGCTCTTCCTTCTTCCTTTCTTCATCTTCTTCATCTTCTTCCATCTTCTTCTTCCTTCGATTCGCTTCTTCTTCCTCCGGTCTTCTCGTCCTTCTCGTCCGGCGTCGTCCTTCTCGTCCGGCATCTCGTCTCGCAGGCCGCTCCTCGCAATGGGAGGCTCCCGCTCTGTGAGGCTCCGCTCCGGGTGACAGGTCTTTTATAACGAAGGCACCTGGTGACCCCGCCCCCTCTGACGCACGGGGACGTCATGTGGAATTCCCTATGGCTTTCCCCATGACGTCAGAGGGGGGGCGGGGTCACCCGGTGCCTTCGTTATACAAGACCTGTCACCCGGAGCGGAGCCTCACAGAGCGGGAGCCTCCCATTGCGAGGAGCGGCCTGCGAGAAGAGACGCCGATGCCGGACGAGAAGGACGACGCCGGACGAGAAGGACGAGAAGACCGGAGGAAGAAGAAGCGAATCGAAGGAAGAAGAAGATGGAAGAAGATGCCGGAAGGAGAAGATGAAGAAAGGAGAAGATGAAGAAAGAAGATTTTAATAAAGGAATTGTCAAAGACCGTCTCCTGTCATTTTTACCATTTTTGCCACTTTTTTGGTGAAATGGTAGGGGTACTTTTGTACCCCCCTTACCATTTCACACAGGGGGGGGGGGCCGGGATCCGGGGGTCCCCTTGTTAAAGGGGGCTTCCAGATTCCGATAAGCCCCCCGCCCGCAGACCCCCACAACCACCGGCCAGGGTTGTGGGGATGAGGCCCTTGTCCTCATCAACATGGGGACAAGGTGCTTTGGGGGGGACCCCAAAGCACCCTCCCAATGTTGAGGGCATGTGGCCTGGTACGGTTCAGGTGGGGGGGGGCCGCTCTCGTCCCCCCCTCCTTTCCTGCGGCCTGCCAGGTTGCGTGCTCGGATAAGGGTCTGGTATGGATTTTATGGGGGACCCCACGCCATTTTTTTTGGCTAGGGTTCCCCTTAAAATCCATCCCAGACCTCAAGGGTCTGGTATGGATTTTGAGGGGGACCCTACGCCATTTTTTTTTTTTTTTTTTGGCTGGGGTCCCCCTTAATATCCATCCCAGACCTGAAGGGCCTGGTTATTGAATTTGGGGGGACCCCTACGCTTTTTTTTTTTATCAATGACTTCAATGAATGACAGTTCTCTGTATTACGGATCCAACAATTCATTTGCCGGCAAATAGCTGCGACTCGTGATTTTAAATAGTTTTTTTTTCCTGCAAAAATGACACTGCAGGAACAGTTCTCTATATTAGATATACTGAATCTCGAATCATTCGAAGCATTCGTTATATCCGCTATTATAATTTCTTTCATATTAGTTGAAATTACATATTTGTTAGTTACAATACAACATTCGAATTGTTCTCTGTATTGCGGGAATCGGCAATTAGCCGCGAGTGATTTTAAATGTCTTTTTTTCCTGCAAAAATGACACATTGTACAGAGAGAGTTCTAAACACGGGAAACCTGCGCCCTTCTATATACTATATACTCTATAGTATGCCTATGAAGGGGCGCATGTTTCCCGTGTTTACAACTCTCTCTGAACAATGTGTCATTTTTGCAGGAAAAAAAGACATTTAAAATCACTCGCGGCTAATTGCCGATTCCCGCAATACAGAGAACAATTCGAATGTTGTATTGTAACTAACAAATATGTAATTTCAACTAATATGAAAGAAATTATAATAGCGGATATAACGAATGCTTCGAATGATTCGAGATTCAGTATATCTAATATAGAGAACTGTTCCTGCAGTGTCATTTTTGCAGGAAAAAAAAACTATTTAAAATCACTCGCAGCTATTTGCCGGCAAATGAATTGTTGGATCCGTAATACAGAGAACTGTCATTCATTGAAGTCATTGATAAAAAAATGCGTAGGGGTCCCCCCAAATTCAATAACCAGGCCCTTCAGGTCTGGGATGGATATTAAGGGGGACCCCAGCAAAAAAAAAAAAAAAAAAAAAATGGCGTAGGGTCCCCCTCAAAATCCATACCAGACCCTTGAGGTCTGGGATGGATTTTAAGGGGAACCCTAGCCAAAAAAAATGGCGTGGGGTCCCCCATAAAATCCATACCAGACCCTTTATCCGAGCACGCAACCTGGCAGGCCGCAGGAAAGGAGGGGGGGACGAGAGCGGCCCCCCCTCCCGCCTGAACCGTACCAGGCCACATGCCCTCAACATTGGGAGGGTGCTTTGGGGTCCCCCCCAAAGCACCTTGTCCCCATGTTGATGAGGACAAGGGCCTCATCCCCACAACCCTGGCCGGTGGTTGTGGGGGTCTGCGGGCGGGGGGCTTATCGGAATCTGGAAGCCCCCTTTAACAAGGGGACCCCCAGATCCCCCCCCCCCCCCCTGTGTGAAATGGTAAGGGGGTACAAAAGTACCCCTACCATTTCACCAAAAAAGTGGCAAAAATTGTAAAAATGACAGGAGACGGTCTTTGACAATTCCTTTATTAAAATCTTCTTTCTTCTTTCTTCTGGTCTTCCTTTCTTCATCTTCTCCTTCCTTCATCTTCTCCTTCCGTCATCTTCTTCCATCTTCTTCTTCCTTCGATTCGCTTCTTCTTCCTCCGGTCTTCTCGTCCTTCTCGTCCGGCGTCGTCCTTCTCGTCCGGCATCGTCGTCTCTTCTCGCAGGCCGCTCCTCGCAATGGGAGGCTCCCGCTCTGTGAGGCTCCGCTCCGGGTGACAGGTCTTGTATAACGAAGGCACCTGGTGACCCCGCCCCCCCTCTGACGTCATGGGGAAAGCCATAGGGAATTCCACATGACGTCCCCGTGCGTCAGAGGGGGCGGGGTCACCAGGTGCCTTCGTTATAAAAGACCTGTCACCCGGAGCGGAGCCTCACAGAGCGGGAGCCTCCCATTGCGAGGAGCGGCCTGCGAGAAGAGACGACGATGCCGGACGAGAAGGACGACGCTGGACAAGAAGGACGAGAAGACCGGAGGAAGAAGAAGCGAATCGAAGAAGAAGAAGAAGATGGAAGAAGATGCCGGAAGGAGAAGATGAAGAAAGGAAGAAGGAAGAGCAGAAGAAAGAAGAAAGAAGATTTTAATAAAGGAATTGTCAAAGACCGTCTCCTGTCATTTTTACCATTTTTGCCACTTTTTTGGTGAAATGGTAGGGGTACTTTTGTACCCCCTTACCATTTCACACAGGGGGGGGGGGGCCGGGATCTGGGGGTCCCCTTGTTAAAGGGGGCTTCCAGATTCCGATAAGCCCCCCGCCCGCAGACCCCCACAACCACGGGCACGGTTGTGGGGATGAGGCCCTTGTCCTCATCAACATGGGGACAAGGTGCTTTGGGGGGGACCCCAAAGCACCCTCCCAATGTTGAGGGCATGTGGCCTGGTACGGTTCAGGCGGGAGGGGGGGCCGCTCTCGTCCCCCCCTCCTTTCCTGCGGCCTGCCAGGTTGCGTGCTCGGATAAAGGGTCTGGTATGGATTTTGAGGGGGACCCCACGCCATTTTTTTATTTTTTTTTTTGGCCGGGGTTCCCCTTAAAATCCATCCCAGACCTGAAGGGTCTGGTATGGATATTTGGGGGGGACCCCACGCCATTTTTTTTTTTTTTTTTTGGCTGGGGTACCCCTTAATATCCATACCAGACCTGAAGGGCCTGGTTATTGAATTTGGGGGGACCCCTACGCTTTTTTTTTTTTCTGCAAAAATGACACTTTGTCATTCGAATTCATTCGAATTCATTCGAATTCATTCGTTATATCTGCTATAATAATTTCGTTCAAATTAGTTGAAATTCGATATTGGTAGTTGGATTTACTAACGATTCGTAACTATTCATAACGATTCGTAACGATTCGTAACTATTTATAACGATTCGTAACGATTCGTAACTTGAAATTGAAATTCGATATTTGTAGTTGGATTCGAATTGTTCTCTGTGTTATGAGAACCAACAATGCATTAGCCGCGTTAACGATTCGTAACGATTCGTAACGATTCGTAACTTTACTAACGATTCGTAAAAAAAATTACGATTCGTCCGAATTTCGTATTTCGTACGAATTCGAACGGAATTTCGTACACGAATTACGAATTACGAATTTTTTTATATACGAAACGGGACGAAACGAAACGAAACGAATTTTTTGACAGTTCCCATGTCTAGCAGATACAAGTAATGTTTATTTAAAATGATCCTTTACATTTAATCTCCATATTGTCTTTTCAGTCACCTGTACATTCACCATTAACCTTACCTGTGCTGCACATTAACCCCCTCATCTCCATCCTTTCATTGTATGTGATCTGTACATTAACCCCTTCACCACCTCCTTTATCTATGTATAACCTGCAAGCACCATTGTTAAGCTCTATGTTTTAAGCACCTTAATACGAGCCTATTTCTTAATTTGGCAAAAATTATGTCAACAAATTTCCTTGGGGTGTCTACTTTCCATTTTGTTTGGTGGTCACACTGTCCTGTTATTTTTATTTTAATAGAAATTAAAGGAAGTATTTTTTTTGTTTTAAACTTGGTCTTTTTTACGTATAAGTAGTAAAGAATAAAAGAAAAAAAAAGCAGTGGTTACATAATACAATCCAAAGAAAGCCCTATCAGTCTAAGAAAAATTATATATTATTCATGTGGGTACAGTGTGTAATGGCGGAGTAATTGTTCATCAAGGTAATGAGGGGGTATCACAAGCTGTTATTTAAATGCTTAAAGAAGACTTAAGTCTAAATAAAACAATGCAAAGTTTTGGTGAAGAGGAGTATATAACACAGTAACTTCCCCCTCTCTGCAGAGATTTTAACAAACTTTGTGGCAGATTCCTACCTGTTGTTATTCTAAGGTTGCCTCATTGCATTGCATTTTACAGAAAAATGACAGCGCTCCAGATTGAAAAGGAAAGGTAATTTTTAATAACATTTAATTACACTATGATTTGTATAGTAGTTGTAAACGCAAAAAAAAAAAAATCATTCTGCCCAAAATGTGTTTAGGTTTGCTGCCTCCTAGATACATGTTGGGAGATTGATTCCCCTTGGATTGCTTTCCCTTTAATGTGTCTACTGTGTTGACTCTCTTTGATGCAGATTTTTCCTGATGTTTTCCCACTGAAAGCATGCCTATTTCAGCAGTCAGGAGTCAAAATGCTGAAGAAAAATATGAGTAAAGCAACAGTCACTATGACATTTTATGAAGGCGCATCTCTGTAGAGTAGCATCTTCTAACCTCTGCCCAATTTGCATATAGTCATGTTGGTGAAAATAAAGGACCATTTTCAGGTTACTTAAAATAAAATACGTGAACTATGAAGCTGAAAATAAACTACTTTGTGCAATATTTTGAATGCAATATATAGGTGCATTGGATGAGAAAATAAACATGTACTGAGATGCCTGTGATAAATTTCATTAGAGAAACATGGGTTGTATGTCTTTAGGTTTGCATTAGACAGTTGTAATATTTGGTGTATAGGATGGCCAGTAGACATGTGCATTCATTTTTGTCCGAATGCATTTTCAGATGAATTTCTGGTATTTTCGTTATCGTTTTAACGAATGATAATGAACGTGCAGAATCCGAAAACCGAAAGATCCGACATAAACAAATGCTTTATTTTCTTTTTGTTGTGAACACAGTTGGATAGATAGGAGATTCGACATGACGCTGACAATAGTGATCTGTGTCCATCGAACCTGTGGTCAAATGTGCCTAACCTTAGCTCTATTAGTCCAAGATTATTCTACAATCTACATACAGAGAAAATATTTGACAAAGAGAGAAAAGATTTGACATTAGAGACAATAGCAAAAAAGGTCGAACTCTAATAGTCCAAGATTATTCGACATAGAGAGAAAATATTTGACATAAAGATTCGACGAAGCAGTCGGCGCGATCGAAAATTTATGGTCAAATGCTCTACCCATAGCCTATAGAAAAATTCTAATGTTAGTTGACTAGTAATAATAATTAATAAATATAATTATTACTATCATCATACAACATTAGAATTCTACTATAGCTTGTAGGCGGAACATTCGACCGGAAATGTACAATTAGGGCGTCGTACATGAATTTCGAGAGTAACTAAATAATAACGAATTTTGGGAGTAACTAAATAAATGTATTTTTCGTACAAAAACGAAATTCCGAAACAAAATATTTCAGTGCACACATGTCTAATAGTCAGTAGGAATGGGCCCCCCGGCTTGCTATGGGGGCATGCAGAAGTGGAGGGAGCCAGGAGCACCAGGGGGGGGGACCCCAAAAGAGGAGGATAGAGGTTTCTCTGTGAAAACAATTGCACAGTGACATAGCTGTTAAAGGGGTTGTAAAGTCAGTATTTTTTTATCTTAATACATTCTATGCATTAAGAAAAAAAGCCTTCTGTGTGCACACACCCCCCTCAGCCCCCCCTGAGACTTACATGAGCCCCATCTTTGTCCAGCAATGTCCACAAATCCCACAAAACCACTGCACAGGGCAGGTAAGTATAATATGTTTGTTAATTTAATAGAAAACAATTTTTTTTTCCTCATATACCCTTCATGTACTTTAATTCATCATGATCCTATTATTAGAGGTATGGGTCTTTGGTCTAAATATTCTGTGCTTAATGGTGTCCCTCTGTCTAATCTCAGATTTTTAGAAAGTATAGTTTGATTGCCAAACCTGAGCTCTCTGCTGCCCCCACAATTGATCCCCCCCAGAGGACCTTTTTTTTATACGCTTACCTTTTTTCTGATGTCTTCTGGCCGGTCACGTAATTTGATGGGTGCTTCTTTTTTATGATCAGCAGTGGGCAGTTCTTGGAGATGCACAGAGTTGTTCTGGCATAATGAATCAATGTAAAATGTATCCTTATGATCAAATATTCCTATTTAAATGTAGAACACGACCAATTCTATTAAAATTTCAGATGTCACATATATTTATAGTTAAAGCTGGATTTAAATCTTCTTCATCAGATATCAAATGTTAAAGAGGAGTTCCACCCTCCCCTTTAAAAATATAAAAATCAGCAGCTACACATACTGTAGCTGCTGACTTTTCACAATAGGACGCTTACCTGTCATGGAGTCCAGCAACGTCAGCACAGCAGCTGATGTTTACATCGGCTGATCGGGTGCTGCGGCGCTCTATTGCTGGCAAGGGAACTCAGCAGTGTAGTCTTTTGGCTTCAGGGCTGGGTCTCTACTGCGCATGTGTGAAGCGTGCTGCGCTCTCTCACTGGCCTGGCAGAAGGAGAGGGAGGAGGGGGGTCGAGCTTCTGACGCACTTCGCTGTGGCACGGTCTCCCAGAAGTGGGGAAGGGGACCTGTCAATAACAGGTCCCTGCCCCCCACCCTGAAAGGTGCCAAATGTGGCACCAGAGGGGGGGGATGAGACAAATAAGCAGAAGTTCCAATTTTGGGTGGAACTCTGCTTTAAAGAGGAAGTAAACCCTGATGGGTTTACTTCCTCTTTGTTTCCCTGCAAAGGTAAAGCATAATGGACCACTATGCATCGCATAGTAGCCCATTATGTGTCACTTATCTGACACAGGAGCCAGCGAAGTCACCGATGTCCCCTTGTGTACGGAGCCTCCATCTTCTTGGTGGGTCTTGCTGCTCCGGCGCTGTCATTTGATGGAGCCGCGATGACGTCACTCCCACGCATTCGCACGGGAGCCGCCACTCGCAGCATATCACTGTTAACAGCCTGCACGCCACTGTCTACGGCACATGCACGGTACACAGCGGTGCCTGTCTTTTGGCAAATATCTCCTACACCGTGTAGGTTTAGGAGATATTTCTTGGATCTACAGGTAAGCCTTAAACTAGGCTTTCCTGTAGGTCAAAGTGGTTTACAACCACTTTAAGCCTCTTTGTACATAATTATTCACTCATAATTAGGTTGAATTTACACATTTGTTTTGTTAAGGAGCCTGCAAAGTATTGCACCTGTGATCAGTGGATAACAAGTGCAATGTCATTCTCCTGCAAACTCTTCCTGTAGTTTTTTGCCCATACCTCTGTACATGTTGTCAGCTGGAGAGCTGAGGGAAGATTACATGGGCTACAAGTGCGCTGATTATCTTACTCATAGTGTTTAGAGAATTACAAGTCCTTCTGCCGTGGTGGAAGATGGAACTTGTAGCTCATTCAGTCACAGATCCCTGTGAATGAGTGACAGGATTGGGCAGGTGGAGCCACACCAATTTTAAATGTGACACCACCCACTTTTTTGCATATTTTTGTGCAAATGGACACAATATTTGGAGGAAATTTCTAATTATGTCGCAAGCATTTTTTCCACATGTATGCAAGCTCAGGTTTTTTTTTTTTGTATAGGAAAACATAAATCAATATAATGTGTGACATCAAATACATGGATACACTGAAAATACCACTGCTGACAAGGTATTTGCTGAGTTTTACTCCTAGTCTCATTACTTCAAAATTAATAATTATAAACTACCCCAGGCCAGGATTGAAATAATGGAAGCTGTCGCTATCTTAGTTGTAGGTCATAATGGTATTTTTACTGAAAAATAAATCACACCGTCCCTCTAGCTTTTACTAGCCTGGCAGAAATAAAATTTGCTTGTTTTAAAAGCTATAAAAAGGGCAATGTTATCTAGGCTTTATTTGGCTGGGGAATCCTGAATAACATTTCATAATTTCAAAGGTAAAGAAGGACACTAATAGCATGACATTTTAAATAGTCTTTCAAAATATTGGGAGTGTAGGCAAAAATAATATAGCAAGAACTGTTTATATAGTAACTGTTATAAGGACATTTAATCTGTTTTACTAAATAGTTCTGTTATACAGGTTCCTTTTCATATAGAAATGTAATTGTGAACAAGGGACTAGTGACAACTGACTACAAGGTTTAAAGAGAATGTGTCACGTTGAGAAGGTGGAGAAGGTTATGATGTGCAGACACACAGTTGTCTTACAAACCTTCCTGCCCAAATTGAATCCTGGCTGGTTCTGACAGGCAAAGCTCCAACACGTTCAGGCAGTGTCAGAGCTTTGTAGATATGCCCCTTCCTACACATTCCCGTTGGCTCATCACTAAAATGGGAAGACTCACCGGAGAATAAGAATGCAGACAAGGTAGGAAAGGGAGGGCAAAATTTGATGTTTTTTCCGCCAAACCTTTGCCTACCAGAATGGAGTGAGATTCATCTATGACAGAAAGGTTTAAGAGGCTGCTGCAGGTATTTGCATTGTCAATGTAGGTGCCTGCAGAAGTCACCCCCTTCCCTTTGATGACAGACACTTATTCACCACTTCAACTCTCTACCTGTATGCCCCTTATGGACCAGATCAAAGTTTTCATTTCCACTATGGGTTTATTTACTGACAATTTTGTCATTACTTATAGCCCAGCTACAGGATAATAGTAACCATCTCTCCCACTCCCCTCTAACCAACTGCTGGTATGAAGAAAAAAAAATCTATCTAATTGCCAATTCTACCTAACTGAAGCCTTGGCCACATGGTGATCCTTCTCTCTTTTTTCTGTTTACTTTATGGGGTTCTCCTCTGTGTGTCCACATCACTGACGTTTTGATGCGCACAACACCTACTGGTGGAGTGGCACAGTCCTTTCTCATGGCAATCAGCTAAATGTACCTTGGGGGGGACTATGGTTTCCTTTGGGAATATTGTTTTGTAAAAAGGATTTTGTTTTCTGTACCCTTAAGGTGTAATCAGAAGTATGAAATATGCACGAGTTGCCTAGTTTTGCAATGTTTTGACCAGTGCTATTGTTTTGCACAAAGGATTTTGTTTTCTGCACCCTTAAAGTGTAATCAGAAGTATGAAATATGCACGAGTTGCCTATTTTTGCAATGTTTTGACCTGTGTTACTTTTTTTTTTAATAAAAAATAAAAAGAGCAGCGCTTAACCAAAAACATACAGTGAGATTAATTCACAGTGCTTAATTATCACCCTAATAATTAAAATGTATGTGCAACACCTGTGAAAAAAACGGAGGTGTAACACTCCTCAAATTAAGAAATTACTTGTATGAATAGCATGAGTGATGTGGCATTCTATAAAATATATATATAATATATGTATATATAAATATAAAAAATGGATATAAAAATAAAATCCAATGAAAATAAAGTCCAAGTGAGGTGAGTGTGAAAACTGATGATTACACCCGTGAAGCGTAACAAAAAATATATATAGTATATATATCAGGAGAGTGCCAGTCCATCCAGAGAGGTCTTCAGATGTCAAAATGGTCCACCACCAAAGGAAAGGAAAAGGGGATAAGATTCACTTCTTACCAAAACTCCATGACACCCCACTACAGAGTGTCACGGTAAGCCTGAACAGAACATAGATCTCTCCTCGCCTCCCAGATGATGTAACCAACTCCCTCAGCCTGGATACGCCACTCCACTTTCCTTAATGATACTCTCAGTAAAGGATCAGCGATGTATATCAATACACATGGAAAAGAGAAGGGCTCCAATAGTGTAAAATCCAAGGTTTTATTAGCATAAAAAACATAAATGCACTTACATCTCAGATAACGAATTCAAGCCTTAAGTGTATTGCGCCGGCCGGACGCAAATAACACAGACCCGTCCTTCCTGGAATCCCAATACAGCTCAGAGGTGACGTCAGCGCGTCGCTCCGCCCTACCGGTTTCGCAATAGAGTTGCGTCGTCCAGGGGCAGTTCAGTGCCCCTGGACGACGCAACTCTATTGCGAAACCGGTAGGGCGGAGCGACGCGCTGACGTCACCTCTGAGCTGTATTGGGATTCCAGGAAGGACGGGTCTGTGTTATTTGCGTTCGGCCGGCGCAATACACTTAAGGCTTGAATTCGTTATCTGAGATGTAAGTGCATTTATGTTTTTTATGCTAATAAAACCTTGGATTTTACACTATTGGAGCCCTTCTCTTTTCCATGGGTATTGATATACATCGCTGATCCTTTACTGAGAGTATCATTAAGGAAAGTGGAGTGGCGTATCCAGGCTGAGGGAGTTGGTTACATCATCTGGGAGGCGAGGAGAGATCTATGTTCAGTTCAGGCTTACCGTGACACTCTGTAGTGGGGTGTCATGGAGTTTTGGTAAGAAGTGAATCTTATCCCCTTTTCCTTTCCTTTGGTGGTGGACCATTTTGACATCTGAAGACCTCTCTGGATGGACTGGCACTCTCCTGATATATATACTATATATATTTTTTGTTACGCTTCACGGGTGTAATCATCAGTTTTCACACTCACCTCACTTGGACTTTATTTTCATTGGATTTTATTTTTATATCCATTTTTTATATTTATGTATATTAGGTGCATATATTATATATGAGTTTTTCACTAATGAATGGGGAGAATATAGAATGCCACATCACTCATGCTATTCATACAAGTAATTTCTTAATTTGAGGAGTGTTACACCTCCGTTTTTTTCACAGGTGTTGCACATACATTTTAATTATTAGGGTGATAATAATGCACTGTGAATTAATCTCACTGTATGTTTTTGGTTAAGCGCTGCTCTTTTTATTTTTTATTTCTGTTTCACTGTAGGTATGTTATACAGAAGAGTTGCAGCTTCCAGTTAGGCCTTTTTAGGTCCACAACAAATCTTTATGCACACTTGGTGTGCTTCTACCGTAGCGCAGTTTCTTTTCCCTTTTTTCTACTTTTTTTTTAAGTTTTACTGAAAATAAATACTTTATTCACATTTTGTCCCACTTAAAATCACACTAAAATATAGTTTACAGTTGCAGGCTTTTTTGGAGGATTTTTTTAGGTGCATTTTAGAAACATTTTGGAAGAATCCAAGAAAAATTTATAAAAATAATTTATATTTATTTCACACATTAGTTTAAAAAATCCTCATACAAACAATGTAGTACAATACAGTAGACTCATATGATACAGTCCTTAAAAGTACAGCGATATTAGCTTAGTTCCCAACATGTTTCGCCATGAATTTAGTTTTTTAGGTCTTTGCTTCAGGTTCAGCAGATCATTAAGGGGATAGCGTAGCACATAATTTATTTATTTATCTATGTTTCGCCCTGAAACTGGGCTTCCTCAGGGGATGCTGTTCACTTAAGATTAGAGCCTTCTAGTAAGAAAGATATGAAAAACATATATATATATATATATATATATATATATATATATATATATATATACACACTATAAATGTCACAAAGTAATCTATAATCAAAAAATAAACGCACATAACAACAGCAACAATATACACTGGTGACCAGGATAAACACGCTCATGTGTATATTGTTACGCTCTCCGATCTTCCCTCTCCCCTCCAGCACTCACTGGATGGCTGGGCTGTGGAGGGGGTAGGAGAGGCTCACTGAATGGCTGAGCCATGTCTCGGTTCAGGCATGTGGGCGGATCCCATCCATTTGGTCGTGATCTTTCACCAGCCTGGACTGGTACTGTGACATCAGCCGACAATGGGCTTCAGCACTCCTGTGATCCAGAGGAGAAGTACAGCCCAATAAGCTCCTTTAATATAAATTAATAGAAAAAATGGCAAAACATTCAAATAAAAAAATAGCTATGGGGAGAAGGGAATGATTATGTTAACTAGAGCTGATTAGGGTTAATTTACCCCCCATCCAATCATTCTCTGCAGCTATTACCTTTTGTACCACAACCCCCTCCCTTTAGAATGTAAGCTCTACGAGCAGGGCCCTCCTGTACCTTTTGTATTGAACTGTACTGTAATTGTGTTGTCCCCCCTATACATTGTAAAGCAAAACATAAACTGTTGGGGCTATATAAATCGTGTATAATAATAATTTAGGGTTAATAAAGGGTTACATAGGAATACACTTTATTTTAAAATTAACCTAATTGAAGAGTTCTTCACCTGATGTAATATGTCACACCTTTGATTTACATATGATTGAAATAGTAAATTCAATGAAGCAATACATTGATTTGTTGTGACAGCTGCTCCTACTGTGTAAAGTAAAAGCAACCAAATGGCAGCCGGTAATTGCCTGTGATGATGGTAGAGGGAGTGGTAACTGGGGGAAAGGAGCTGGACGTAAGTGATGCATTCTAAGAAAGCATGTGTCATATCAACATTTTTTAGAATGCACCTCTTAATGTCATAACCTTCAAGTGGTAATGTAGTATTTTTTATGAGGCTTCTTTGCGTAACAAAACTGCAGGCTTGTACAATAAAGGCTGCTACAAAGAAACAAATTCAAATGCAATACAGCCTAGTTTAGAGGAGTATGTATGTAACAAAAATTATCATAAAACATAAGCAAATAATAATCATTGATGTTTTAGATAATTGGTCAGTTAGGCAAACATACTTGTTTTTATAAAGTTTATCTCATATGATACAGCTGTCTGGCTTTCACAGATCTGTGGGTTGTTGAGTCAACTGTGTTGCTGCTATAAATAAAAAAAAAAAAAACATTAAGGAGAGGGCAGTAAGCCCATTCTCCTGGTATCTATGATGAAGATGTTTTAATGGGAAGCTGTGATAATTTTATGGGTACGATTTACTTTTATGTTTTAGAAAATGCATACATTTTTAATATGATGTTCATAATCTCTATTTTACAAATAAACATGTGCAATGATGACAAAATATTCACAAAGCAGTATTTCTTTTTTTTTTTTGCACAGAGAGAGAACGCAGCAGAATCATTTTTTTTCATAATTTCTCTCTATTTGAACATACAATATCTCTGTAACCCACTGACAAGGCAGAAGGGGAGAAGGCAGGAGAAGTAACACATTTAGTTGTCTGTAATCAGTTCTTGATCTTATAGGGTCTCTAAATGATGAGCATTTTCTTTTCGCAAAGTAGTTAAGAACAGCATACATGTGACTGGAAATTAAAGTAGGAAATATTACTCTGCAATAGCTCATATTTAAGTGACTAAAAAGAATAAAACATCAGTTTAAAGTGGAACTAAACCCATCAAGTTAACAGTTTCCTAAAACAGTTTCATTCGCACACTACCAAACAGCACCAGTGGCCGTCAGAATACCGTATATATTTGAGTATAAGCTGAGTTTTTTAGCACATAACCCCCCCACTCGGCCTAATCTCGAGTGAATGTCCCACGGGACATCTTTACCGTGGCTGCACGGTGATTCAGATCCAGCTCTGACACACAGCGTGACATCTCATTACCAGGCACTGATAGGCTGTACATGATGGGCACTGGCAGGCTGCTTGTCATGGGCACTGATAGGCTGTACATGATGGGTACTGGCAGGCTGCATTTCTTGGGCACTGATAGGCTGTACATGATGGGCACTGGCAGGCTGCATTTCCCATCCTAGGCTTATACTCAAGTTAATACGTTTTCCCATTTTTTTGTGGTAAAATTAGGTGCCTCGGCTTATATTCGGGTCAGCCTATATTCGAGTATATATGGTATAGTGGGCAATGCCAAACAACACCAGCAGCTGTCAGAATACAGTGGGCAATGCCAAACAGGACCAGCGGCTGTCAGATTACAGTGAGCAATGCAGAACAGCACCAGTGGCTGTCAGATTACAGTGGGCAATGTCAAACAGCACCAGCAACTGTCAGAATACAGTGGGCAATGCCAAACATCACCAGCGGCTAATGCCAAACAGCACCTGTGGCTGTCAGAATACAGTGGGCAATGCCAAACAGCACCTGCAGCTAATGCCAAACAGCACCTGTGGCTGTCAGAACACAATGGGCAATGCCAAACAGCACCAGCAGCTGTCAGAATACAGTCGACACTGTCAATCAGAACCAGCAGCTTTCAGAATACAGTGAACACTGACAAACAGCACCAGTGGCTGTCAGAATGCAGTGGACACCTCCAAACAGGACCAGCAGCTGTCAGAATATAGTCGACACTGCCAAACGGCACCAGTGGCTGTCTGAGTACACTCAATGCTGCCAAACAGCACCAGCAGCTGTCAGAATACAGTCAACACTGCCAATCAGACCCAGCAGCTCTCAGAATACAGTGGACACTTCCAAACCGAACCAGTGGCCACCTGAATACAGTGGACACTTCCAAAGAGCACTAGCATTTGTCAGAATACAGTGGGTACTGTCAAACAGAACCAGTGGCTGTCAGAATACAGTGGACACTGCCAAACAGAACCAGTGGCTGTCAGAATAAAGAGGGCACTGCCAAACAGCACCAGTGGCTGACAAAGTACTGTGGCCACTGCCAAACAGCACCAGCATCTGTCAGAATACAATGGGCACTGCCAAACAGCACTCGTGGCTGACACAAAAAGTGGGCACTGCCAAACAGCATCGGCATCTGTCAGAAGACAGTGGGTACTGCCAAACAGAACCAGTGGCTGTCACAATACAGTTGGCACTGTCAAAAAGCACCAGGAGCTATCACCGTAACAATCAACGCTGATTAACAGCACCAGCATCTGTCATAATACAGTGGGTACAGCCAAACAGAACCAGTGGCTATCACAATACAGTGGGCACTGTCAAATAGCACAAGTGGCTATCAGAATACAGTGGGCACTGCCAAACAGCACCCGTGGCTGTCAGAATGCAGGCAGCACTGCCAAACAGCACCAGCTGCTATCAGAATACAGTGGAGACAAGGGTGAGGCTGGCATTATAACCATCACAATAGTTCATTAGAATGTGCTGTGCTCTGTAAGATAGATAGATAGATAGATAGATAGATAGATAGATAGATAGATAGATAGATAGATAGATAGATAGATAGATAGATAGATAGATAGATAGATAGATAGATAGATAGATAGATAGATAGACATTTTTCTTATATGCTGAGAAATCTCACTTCTAAATTTGTTATAACTGTATAAACACAGTTGCTTTAATTAGCTTGTCAACTTCTATGCCTAATGGCTAATGGAGCAGCTGCTATGAAGTTTCTGTGTCCTGGAAAAAAAGACCCTCTGGATTGCACATATAGCATACACAATGAAAAATTAATTGGAAAATTGCTGGTCAGAGAGTTCTATTTACTCTAGTGACCTGTAAACATTTGTGCAAGCTACTGTAAATGTATGTAGTAATGAAAGGAGCCAGTCGCACATAATCCTCCTTTCATCCTGCTATAGGAGCCAAAATATAGACGTAATCATCAATCATTCATATGGAAGAAAATAATGGAAAATAAGGCAGTGATTTCTAATTCTGTAGAAAGAAAAATTGGAACACAAACCATGTTACTGCTTCACAGCCAAGTCACACAGGGCTGCAAAATACATATGAAGTGCCTATGGCAATGAGGAAGTCGGCGCTTATAGAATCTGTAAATGATTGTGGAGGGATGTGAATGCTATAATTTGTATCATTCAGCAAATATGATAATTCAGCACAGCGATATTAAAAGTAAGTGGCAGACTCTATTTGCATCCTTTCAAATCTAATTTGGTCCAAGCTCCAAAATGGTAAAGGGCGCTGAAATTTCCTGTTCATGACAGATGTGTCCTGGGAAGCTATTCAAATGTGTACAGTACAGACAGATAGGAAAAGAGAACAAAGTGGACCCTGGGGCATATACCCTCATCATCAGCTCTCCAAAGACATTACATTAATCATTTCTATTCACTGGTTGGGTGACTGCGAGCTATATTCAGTTCTGTTAGGGGGGACATTTTTTTTTTTTTTTTTTAAGCATGCATATTTATCCTTTCTTATGGATGCAAATGCTTTAGGAAATAAAATCATTTTGCAAAATGTAGACACAAAGGAAATTAAAACAAGTGTTTTCCCATGTCCTCATATCTTTTACTATGCAGTTAACAAATAGGATGTTGGGGCACCAGCTACATTCATTTAGATTATAGCAACTGAACACAGAGTTGATTTATGGATAAATAAATGGTCAAACTGATTTTGATTCACTACAAATGCTGTGTGCTATGACTGCAGGTGTTGGATTTGTTATGTTACTCTAGAGATTAACAGGCATTAAGCTAAAAGTAGAAAAAACATGTTGCACATTTGTTAAACTGGTCTTATCTATGAACATAATACCATGTTTGCCTGAAAGGTTCAATGAATCATATAACACTCTAAATTATCACAATGATGAAGATGGTAATCATGAATTTTGCAAGCACAATAACTGTTGATTAGTTTGTGTTTTTCCTCCACCTTTAAGTTTGCTTGTAGCTCTAAATATCCACAGACAATAAGATATTTATTTCTACAGCATTAGGACACTATGGTTCCTTCTGCCTCTTGGCAATTCAGTCTTGTGCCTAACAAGATTAAGTGCAGCATTATGTAACATTACTGGATTTTAAAAAAAAAGTTAGCATTTTTTTTTTTACCATCAAATTGTTTCAGGTATGAATTAATTACTTTGAAATTAAACATTTGAAATATATTCTTATTTATTTAAAAAAAAAGACTAACAATAAGGCCCCTTTCACACTGGGGCGGGAGCGGCGTTGGCGGTAAAGCAGCACTATATTTAGCGCTGCTTTACCGTAGTTTTTGCCGCAGTATTCGGCCGCTAGCATGTCGGTTTTTAACGCCCGCCAGCAGCCGAAAAAGGGTTAAAACCCCCCGCAAAGCGCCGCTTTGCCGGCAGTATTGCCGCGGTATTACTGCGGTGTCCCATTGATTTCAATGGGTAGGAGCGGTATAGGAGCGGTGAATACACCACTCCTTCTATGCTCCAAAGATGCTGCTAGCAGGACTTTTTTGACCATCCTGCTAGCGCACCGCTCCAGTGTGAAAGCCCTCCGGCATTAACAAAAAAAAAAAAGTTTGTGTCACAGGATCCCCTTCGCCAAATCTCTTTTATACTTACCTGAGTCTAATCTTGATCCAGTGCTGTGCACATGAGCAGTGTCTCTCTCCACTCTCTCCCTCCTCACTGGGCAGATTGATAGCACTGGGATCCATCAATAGAGGCAGACAGGGAGGCTCGGGAGCAAGCCCACATAAGTGCCCCTGACATATATTACAGATATTTTATTTTTTCATTAACTATGTATTATGTATTATTTTATTTAAAAAAATAAGGCGTTACAAAGACTTTAATTTCTAGGGATTACGCTTTCCATGGTACCTAGCTGCCTGCAAGCAGTGACTCCAGTACTGATTCTCCTGAAACTCCATCTTTCAACACCTCTGTAGTTCAGAAGGCAGGTTCTTTGAAATATGTGATACAGAAGTGCCTACTTAAAGGACATAATAAATATTGAATATGTGTCACAGATTTTAAGGAAGTAAATGTGTGGAATAGAACAAAATAAATTTGCTCTATTTCAAATGGCGCTTTATGTATTGACAATTGTGTGTCTATTTGTGTGGGAAGAGATGCCTGTAAGCTAAGTGGTAAAAATATGAGCTTTGGGTAATGTTTCAACTTAAACATTTCCAATGCAAAATGGAGCAAGCTGTTCTTGAAGTTCTTTGTACATGCCTTTACTTGTGGGTACAATTTTTTTTTCTTTACTCTTTTATATTACTGCAAATCATATCTGAAAGGTCTTCTGTGGTATATACATTGCCTGTCTCTCACGCATCGCAAAATTTCAACATTTATAATAAGGTCCAGAAAACTCATGAACACTTTAAAGTCAAGAAAATTGCCTTTTTGCTTTTAACTTCCATAAGCCATAATCCAACATTCATTTAGAAGCATGGTCTAAAACCAGCTTAGCCAAACAGAACATTAAAATGTTTGTGAAAATAGCCTGAGCTTTACAATGTTGACAGAGCTGGGAAAGCAGAAAGATATATGAGTAAAATAAGCCTCTAATTGAAACAAAATGTGTATAACCATTGGATTTGTAAAATATTTATCCATGCACTGCCTAGGTGCAGTTCTACGTAGCTCATTTAACTAGCAATGAAACATATTGAGCACATTTTTCTTGGCTGTCTCTCGCTACAGTTTGTAAACAGTGGCAGATCA